>KK118594.1:108519-154528 GCA_000611955.2 Stegodyphus mimosarum | reverse complement strand
ATTAAAAATTAAATAACTAAAATTAAATAAAATATAAAGATATGAATTAAAATTTAATAAGCGATTTTTTATATAATTTTATTGCTAAAATTTTCGAGATCAAATTTCTACTGAAACAATTGTTCAGTTATATAAAAAAAGTACCAAAGCCTTCTTATTTAGGGCTCCGGTGCTCTCCGGCTAGAATTAGAGTATGTCTCAAAAACTAAGAATTACCGGAGCCTGGCTCCGGAGCAATTTAAGCTCTGGATAGGACTTCGGCCCAGGGACCAAGGTCTCGTGTCCTTCGGCCACCTAATAAGGTCTGCCCAACTACGCGAATCAAGGTGTTCCACTTAGCCTGCCGGGGACTGTTTCTGCAGGATTCCACGAGCGGAAACAGCATTGCAGCGTATTTGCCGCTTGTCAGTCCTATTGACTCCAACGAACGTAAATACGACTCTAACTTATCGTACAATTCTGATATACTGCATTTTTCCCTTTGATCAGCAACATTTTTAATAATCAGACCTAATAATTCCCGAATATAGAATTCTACCAACAAGTCTTTCCTTCCAAACCTATTTCTTAAGCTTCCTATAATCTTTTCATAATTTTCGGCAGTTGCAGAGAAGCTGTTTACACGTGGTCTCGTACCGGGTACAGTGGCTTGAACGAAATAATGCATCTTGTCCTCATTTTGAATTTCTCTATTTTCATGTATTCGCCAAAATTGTCCCCAAAAGGATAACCAATCTTTAATTTCGCCACCGAATTGTTTTAACTCTAATTTAGGTAATTTCAATTTCCGTTTGTTCGAATTCGGCGGCACACTGCCAATGGATTGTGTCGTTTGTGAGTATCACGTGCATTAAGTTCAACAGATAAACATTCTAAAGTAACAAGTTTTGTTTTCACAGATTTTTCGTCAGGAATTTCCTTTTCTAATTCCTGCAAAATTGCATTAATTGCTTTTGTAAATGACGCTCTGACAGGCTTTCTTTTCTCAATTAACGATTCCATTTCAATAAAATCAAATAAAATTAAATTCGATAAAATCAATAAAATTATCTTGGATTGTTTTACCGATCACGTCCGGGGTCAGCAATTGTTCGAGGTTAGCAAGAACTAACCGTTCTCCTTTCTTTTAACAAACTTAAAATAACTTTAAATCTAATATTCCAAAGCGTCATGTTTATTTTTCAAAATCCATAAAACATCAACAAACTATAAAAAGGGATCAGATGTTGCCTCTCTTACAATGGCAAACTATGCATAAAAGATAACAACTGAGGCTTGCTTCAAACAACCTCATTTTGAAGAAGACTTCTCCCTTTCAAAAAGCTGAGCGTTGCTGTCATTATTGTATTCTAAGGTTAGAATGCTATCAAGGAGGTTAGAATGTATCTGGTTGAAGGTTAGAATAGAATGTATTTTATTGCTATCTAGTTTTACTTTTCGAAGCCAAAAGCAGCCAATAAGGAAGGAAAAATAAAATGCTAAATAGAATTACATTTCACAAGAACAAGCAAAGAATATCTAATAAGCAGGCTAATTACTTAAATAAGAGAGATAAATGCAAGAGCTAGCAGAGAAAATGAGAGTTATGAGTAAACACACATATTAGGATTGGAAATACATTTTATTAATTGTAATACTAGAGGAGCGAATAATGTTATAATAGTATTATAAATTAGATAATTATAAAGCACGCGAATTATATTTCTTATAAATTACAACTGTTAATGCTATTACTGCTTTAATATCTTTCTTTGATAATAATAATAATGGCGTCTGAATTAGATTGAAAATTTTAATATAGTTAACTGACATGCGAACGATTATTTGGTACTAAAGTATTATTCGGGAATAACCACGTTAAAGGATAGTACTTTCGGGAAAATTTCGGAATGAACTTAGATGTTAAGCAAATTAGATGGAGAAATAATCCATAATTTATTGATATCCATATAAAGTCTGTGCTTTTGGAAAAACTTTTTTCACTAAACTAATTTTCACCAAAGTATCAATCATGGAAACCGAATTTCTTTCTTATTAAAGGGATTTACAAAGAGATACGCTAAAGTAAAGGTGAAAAGTGCCAATGAATAAAATTTTGTAGTGTTTTTAAGGAATAAATTTTTAAAATATTTTTACTTCATGAATCGAAGATTTTACAATGCATTTTTCCATATTAAATATCCAGAAAGAAAGAAAGAGCTGGAATATCACTAGCTTTTGAATTCCGGTCGAACTACCAGTGTTTAGTGACTTTGTTGCCTAGTCGTCAGAAATCTTGAAATTAGGCTGAATGCTATGTATTGAAAATTATATTAAAGAAAATAGAAGCAACAGTACTCCTAAATATAAAAGTATGCTGAATTATGGATTTACATGTTTGGTAAATGAATTAAACTTACCTGTATGCCATTATGAAACGTTAGGAATATTACATAAAAGCATCGTAAAGAAGGAAATAGCAGTCTAAATCACTGTAATCTGTGATTTCTGATAATGTGATTATGGCAAAGCTTCCAGGGCTATCTGCCTAAGGCGAGGGATGCCGTTGCAGGACTTTCTCAGGGAAACTGGCTCGTATACACGTTCCACGTGGGGAAAACCACAAAAACGCCAATGCAGCCAGCCCGTTCGCGGGATTCGAGCCTCGGAACGAACTACCAGAGTTCAGCGACTTTACCGCTCGGGCGCCAGTGGGCCGTTGTAATCTGAATGTATAGCATTAAGAGTAACCCTTGTTAATTCCAACAAAGCTGAAAAGTTTTATAAAAATTATAAATGAGGTATATTATAAATCACATGAACCAGCAATCTTCCCGGCAATTCAGATTCTTAGACACAGTGGGGGTCCCCGACATCTGTGTGACCACCCATGGAGAAGTGAAATTTTTTTACATGGAAAAATAGGCCTTCCCCCACCTAACATAAACAACCAAACCGCGTTTCAGTCGGACTCCCAGAGCCAAGGTTAAAAGGCATCGTAATACATGGATTTTCGCTCATTTTTCCGGAACTTCCGGAGCCGAATTTCAGACTTTCGAAAAAACAAAGATATAGGCATTTTCAGGACCGCGAGACGAACCGAATGAGACCGGTCGCATAAAAATCGGATAGCTGGTTATCGAAATATAACAAATTCCCGCAAAATTAATTTCACGCCAAGAAAATGATTTGGGAGAAATTCAAACCTGTTGTTACTATAACTTCGTTTCTGATTGAGATGCATGCAAATCCTCTCTGCTGCAAGCGTATCCCCAGGAGACATGTAAATGGACGCACGCTCAGCGTTTTATCTTTATTAGAAAACATTTTCCCCATCTACCCAATGTTAAGCAACATTACATAGACTTGGCATTGGAACAAAATAATATTTACCATAATTCCAATTCTAATTGAGATAGATCCCTTTTCGCTGCAAGCGGGGGGGGGCTTACCGATGGCGCCACACTCAGCGATCTATCTATATCAGAAAAAATTTTTGCCTTTTACACCATGTTAAGGCCCCATTACATACACTTAGCATTTTAGCGAATTTTTAACTACACGTATCTAGGACCGATTTCGGCCTACGGACAAAATGTTATATGTGGGTGATAAGGCTTGGGGAGAGTAAAATCATGGTGGTATTTATTTTTGAAGTGCGTCAAGTTTTCGAATATCGATAAGATTTAGACCCTTATAACAGACCCCCTGGTCGACCTAAAGTCAAACGGCTTCCTGCATTTCAAAGGCCTCCCCCCCTAGCTTATGCGTATAAATTTTCGTGATGTTATCTCCACCCGTTGCGGAGATACAGGGGGTCGACTTAGGGGCTCTTCGACATTTCGGTGACCCCCATGGAGAAGTGAAATTTTTTACTTGGAAAAATAGGCCACCCCCCCTACTAACATAAAAAACCAAACCGCATTTCAATCGAACTCCGAGAGCCGGTGTTATAAGGCATCATAATTTTCGGATTTTCCTCCTACCGATTGCTACATGCTCCGCACTCTTTATCAGAAAAATTTTTGCCTTTTAATTACTATGTTAAGAACCCACTCCTATAGACTTAGCATTATAGCATTTTGAACTATACGTACCTCGGGTCGATTTTGGCCTAAGGACATAAATGTTATATGTGCGTGATAGGGCTCGGGGAGAAGAAAATCATGGTGGTATTTATTTTTTAAGTGCGTCAAATTTTCGGATATCGGTAATTTTTGAACGTTTATAACAAAGCCCGTGGTCGACCTAGAGTCAAACGGCTTGCTGCGTTTGAGAGGACTTTCCCCCTAATTTATACGTATACCTTGTAAGGTTCTAGTGTCTTTCTGTAGTGTAGAATCCGGAGAAATAGTGATTGCACCGAAGAAGAGCCGGGGTTATCACGGGTCGATATTGGCTTACGGATAAAAAACTTATATGTGGATGGTAGGGCTCGGGGAGAGGAAAATCGTGGTCGTATTTATTGTTTAAGAGAGTCAAAAGTTCTTTTCACCAAAAATTTTTGGAACCTTATAACGGACCCCCTGATTGACCGAGGGACAAACCGCTTGCTGCGTTCGAGAGCTCTTGCCCCTCCCTGTTTATACGTACAAATCTTCGTGATTTTATCTCCACCCGTTCCGGTGATCCGGATGACCACGATTGGGGGCTGCAACATCTCGGTCAACCCCATGGAGACGCCCAATTTGTTTACATGGAAATTTAGGGGGGAATTTTTGTTATTTAAATAATCAAACCGCATAAAAATCGGACTATCATAGGCTGGGTTATGAGGCATCGTATCTTCCGGATTTTCGCTCCTTTTTCCCGGAATTCCGGCACGAAATTTGGGGGTTTCCAAGAACCAAAGATATCACCAGAAAGTAGACCGCAAGACGAAGAGAATGACAGTTGCTTCATCAAAGTCGGATCACTGGTTCTCGAAATATTGGCTTGGAGGGAAAGTTCTGTCGTATTTTAAAGAAAACATTTGAATTCATTTATAAAAATATGTGTTTAATATTAATCAATTATATATGCTCGTTATTTGTTACAACCTGTTGCCATCTTTCAGGTAACCTGTGAAATCCTGTTTTGTAGAAGTTCTCATCCTTGGAATTAAAATAGTCAGCAACTGCCTTAGAAACACTTTCAAAAGACTTGAATTTTTTTCCTGTTAGATAATTTTGCAGAGACTTGAACAGGTAATAATCAGATGGTGCAATGTCAGGTGAATACTGTGGGTGACTAAGGACTTCCCATCCTAACGCATTCAGTTTTTGTTGTGTCACCATTGCAGTATGCGGGCGAGCGTTATCGTGGTGGAACACTATTCCTTTTCTGGACGCTAATACTGGCCTTTTTTCTTTGATAGCTGCATTCAAATGATCCAGCTGATTGCAGTACAGATCCGCGTTGATGGTTTTTCCCTGTTTCAGCAAGTCGTAGTACACTGGACCTTTCTTGTCCCACCACAAACAAAGCAGTACTTTTTGTTGATGGACACTTGGTTTTGGAACTGTTGCTGATGATGTTCCTGGTTTGCAGTAAGATTTTTTTCTCTTAATATTCTCGTAAAGAATCCACTTTTCATCTCCAGTAACCAGCTTGTCCAAAAAAGGCTCCACATTGTGTCTAATCAGATGTGATGAACACATTCTTACACCATCAGACAAATTCTTTTCCGTTAATTCATGTGGAACCCAAATACTTTGCTTTAACACAAACCCAAGAGATTTAATGTGATCTCGAACAGTTGTATGATGAATGCCAAACTCTTCTGCAATTTCTCGACTTGTTAAATGTGGATTATTTTCAAACATGGATCGCAAAACATAATTATTGATCTTGGATGGTCGTCCAGATCGATCACTTTCTTTGAGGCTCAGATTCCCGGAACGAAATTTGCTAAACTATCTTTGACAAGTACGAACATTTACAATATCTTTTCCAAATACCGCACACAAATTTTCACACGCAACCGATGCGTTGCTTCCTTTTTGGAACTCATATAAAATGCAGTGTCATAAATGCACTTTATCTACTGACATGTTTTTCACTTTAAATATCACAAGTAAATGATGAACGGTAAAAAAAGGGCACCTTTTATATTATACAGCAGCTAAAAAAACAAAAAAAAATCCGACTGACTCACTAGACAGATTTTTTTTTAATTTACAAGAAAAATCACCTGCCTATTTAAAATACGACAGAACTTTCCCTCCAACCCAATATATCAAATTCCCGCAAAATGATTTTCAGTCCGAGAAAAATATTTTGGAGAATTCAAAGGTCTTTTTACCAGAACTTCGTTTCTAATGAAGATACACGCAAACCCTTTCAGCTACAAGCGTAGCCCCCCCCCCGGAGGTCTCTCGATGGCCACACGCTCAGTGTTCTATCTTTACTGAAAAAAATTTTTCCTATTCACCCTATGTTAATGACCCGTTACATAGACTTAGCATTGTAACAAATGAATGTTTAGCATAACTACAGTTCTAAGTGAGATAGATGTAAACCCTTTCAGCTGCAAGGGTATCTCCAGGGAGCCTATCGATGGCCGCACGCTCAGCTCTCTATCCTATCAAACAAAATTTTTGCCTTTTTCACCATGTTAAGGCCCCACTCCCATGACTTAGCATTATAGCGAATTTTCAGCTATACATATCTCGGGTCGATTTTGGCCTAGGGTAAAGAATGTTATATGTGGGTGATAGGGCTCGACCAGAGGAAAATCGTGGTGGTGTTTATTTTTTAAGCGCTCCAAATTTTTGAATCATCAACATTAGGGATAGATTAGCTGATAAATAATAAAGTAAAACAAAATACATAATATAATATTGTTGCTTGTTTAAACAGCAATAAAATATAACAGACAATACTACAACCATAGTTATATTTTTAAAACTTATAAAAATTATCAGGCTGCTTAGTTGTACTGGCAATTAAGCAGCTTTCGCGTGTCATCTTTATTAACGATCAGGTATTTCCTACTACATTAACGAAGGGTCTTTACTAATACTTTACAACGATTAGGCAATCGTTATTCAATAGTTTTATCGTAGAATCCAATAATTTTATACACTTTAACTGATTCAATAAGGTAATATATGAAATACAGTTATTTTATGAAACATCAGATTCCAGGCTTTAACGGCAACATAAATAAGGGACTAAATCGGGCTGTTAAAAAACTGTTAGTTTGCAGTACGGAATAGATGAAATCATTTAGTTCCACGGCCGGTAATCATTAACACAATAGAGCTGAAAAATTACTCCTTAGTTCTTTTCTTCCGAGGAACCTGCCCCTCAACCTGGATCTCTTTCCAGAACGGCGTGAAGCAAATCTGTTTTAGAACAAGTGGGGGAGAAATGCGATCTACGCAGAGGCATCTTGGAGGGGAGGGAAAAAAAAAAACTCTTTTTCAAATGACCTTGGTAAGATGCAGCTAGCGCAGCGTCTTACACTTGATGCCTCCCTCAAGACAGCCTGCTATAACCCTGCTGGTTAAATGAGAATTTGGCTGTTTCCCCAACTGGGACTGGTGAGATTTTGGAGTTCCTTATTTTCCGGGACCTTCTTAACGTTTCTCTTTTTTTCCGCGCACCTATTTGGTTCAAGTTACATTTCACAGGGAGAAAAAAAAAGGCTTGTCTGTCTCTTTTTCTCACCAGAAAAACTCTACAATGTTCATTATTGCATCTACATGTAATAAAAAGATAAAATCTTCCATATAAATTTATAACTTTATGAAGTAATTCATTTTCACATTTCAATATGCATTCTCTTTTAATATTCATGTAAGGCTTAATTAGTACGTTGGTTGTGATTCATGTTATATAGTTGTATACACTCGGATCACATGCTTTTTTAAAGTATTAGGTTGCTCAAACTCCCCCCTTCTATTTTACTGTTGCAACATGTTTAATTTTTATATAGTGTTGTGGCGATGATGCGTATATGTGAGGAGATGTATATAGTCCTTATCCATTTTTATGAATTTGGGCAGATTCCGTAACACAAGTTATATATTAGTGCATATTTCACACTGAAAATATAATATATAACTCAATTAATATACATCATCAACATCTTTGGCATGTATGAAATACAATTAAATCAAATAGACTCATGGTTTTATGAATTTTTATGATCAGCAAAAAAGTATAATTTTATGTGCAGTGCAATATGTGTAATTTAGAACATAAGCATAATTTAACTTTTTTACGATAAAGTTCTCTTCATTATGAAAATATGCACATATTAATTAGGCAACATGTCATATAAACCCTACAGTGTAAGCAACATCTATGAGGACTTAAATACATTTTACAAATGATATTTGGAGATGATAATATTGCTTCTGGAAATCTGAATGACTGAAATTAAAAAAGTTGCTCATGATTGAAGAAACTGTTTTATTTTTCCACACACATTTTTGAAACTGGAATTAGCAGCCATATCTTTATTTGCTTCAGGTATTTTTAAATTTCAAACAAAGCATTTTATCTTAACTTTAAAGCATTTACTATGTTCTTAAAAAATATATTCCATATCTACTAGTCATATCTACTAGCTTAATACTATTATACTCCCACAATCTGAGCACATTCAGTACACAGGTTTGGTCCCTACTACGTGAAAGGGCAGCGTATGCTACCTTGAAGGGTACTGACATATGCCATCCAAGTAACGAGATGGCCAGATACAGTTTCATATGCAACTCACCCTTCTTGGTCTCTGTGTTCCTCGAAGTGATGACACTGGGAAGCCCATTTAGTGATGGGTGTAAGAAAAGAAATCGATTTAAAAGTCCGATCTTGTGGGTTGGGAACGTAGGCATGCAGTGGCCAGCAAATGATTTTATTTCTCCTCTAGAGGAGCTTCTGACATGAGAATCACCTCCCACCTAATATGGAGACAAGGGTCAGTCCATGTAGTGCCCTTGCTGATGTGGCAGAACACATAATAAAACTTCGACGTTAAAAAATTTTTTCTGTTGCTGTATTATGCAGCTGTAAGAATTGCTTCAAGTTTTCTCTCTACTCAAAATAGTAATTAACAGCAAATTCTTTTATATTTACTGGTAAAGAATCTGCATCTTTTTCTGCTGCTTAATTTATAGGGTAATACGGAAGCCCCACAGCATACAAATAAATTTTTTTCCTCCCCAAGATACTAGCAACACTTGTCAGCAAGCTTATTATTATTGGTGCATTGTGTGCACCTATAGCTAAACAATAATCCTGATGAATTCTAGTTTTTTCGATAAATTTCCATGATTTCCAGAGTCACGCTGAAGCATATAGAATCTCCTTCCAGACACAGGAATTCAAAGTAACAATACCCAATTTCTTGAGCTGTAGGAATAAAAGAAGTAAAAATAATTGTATACAATTTTGCATCACTATCATTGCTTCCATCCGTAGAAAGGTAGAACCATACAATCAACAACCGAAGATTCATCTTTCACATCTATTTCTTAGGTAGCTACAGTAGTATTCTCACTAGTGAATATATCTTAGGGACTTTGCTATCAGAAAAAACTTTTATAAATAGAACAGCAATGCAATCACAGACAATCACAATTTATGTTGCCCATGTATTTTTCTGTATGTGTATTTTATTACATGGGTCCTTCCACCATGTGATATACAAAAATCATGATAAACACAACACACTGCAAACACATTACATAAGCACATGAAACTCCGAGTATAGCAACTCTAAACATAAAGGGGCCTGCTTCAGTTTCACTTAGTTTTTATTGGCTTATGCGTACCAGATAATAAGCCTTACAATCCTATGATGTTTTCTGATTCACTATCAGAGTCAGTCTGTTCATTTGATGAAGTAATTGCTTCATCAACTATAATTTCTACTGGACTTTCACGTTCTTTTAAAATTTCAGAAATCAAACTTTTCAGCTTAATATCCTCTTGCAAGAATCCAGTTTGTATTACACTGAAACAACATCCAGATTACATTGTGTATATTCGTACCACAAAAAGGAGACACAGTTTAGAATTAAAAGTCTAATACAGTATCTCATTAAGTTTTAGACTTTGAAAATCAACTTAACTAGAAATTAAAACTGTCTGAAGAAAAAATGGAAACCTCTAATAAAAAGAACGGCAATTTGCATCTAAGCAAATATTGATAAGGTAATTTAAAGTGCAAACCCATATCTATAACTTCAAAACAGAGTGCATAATGTTTTATAACAAGTAATTTTGTGAACATATTTTCTTAATCTAATGCTATTGAAGAAAAAGAATTCTTAAATGATGGCAAGTTTTGACAGAAAGTTTGCTTTTAACAACTAAGATGTTTATTTCTTTTATGTTTCATCTAAATGAATTTTGTAGTTAATTTCAACTACTGTAATTCTCGGAAGAAAGGCCACAGCAGCGTAAATGCTGCACTCAAGAAAAATGCTGGAAAATAAAAAAATAAAATTGTGCAGAAATGCCGCATGAGCGTACCCTACAATAAGTTAAATTGCATGCGACATAGTCATGAATATTATAGATGCAAAATCTTGACTTGTGTCCTGATATATGGCATATTAGTTAAGAAAAATACATAAAACGAAATCATAACTCAAAAATAAATTACAGATAAGAAACGTTGAAAATGTACTTCATTCACGAATGCACTTACGTTTACGCACTAAAGAAGTCTATATTCGTAATACTCATACTATATTATAAAAAACATTGCAAAAAACGAGATATTAAAATTGAATGACAGAAGAAACTTTTAAATTTTACGTTTGCTTACAAAAAGAATTAGAGCAAACTATACATAATATATATAATTATTTCAGCTTCTGTATTTCCTGTCTTGAGTATCCCCTCACCCCAATCTGCATCTAAGTACAAACATAAGTTTGCCCTTACCAAATCACCCTTTTTCTATATCAATTTTAAATTCAAGGTGTTTTTCAAGCACCTAAGAATTCTCTTTGGAGCACACCAGGCAACATCAGTAGAATGCTCCTGCAGTTGGCTTAAGCAATTTACTGCAATTAAAATATCTGGCCTTGTAATACACTACTGGCCACCCAAATTGCAACACCAAGAAAGAGAAGAGATATCACAACAAAATTTATTTAGTAGATAACATGTTGACCAAGTATCAAATGATTAAATTTATACACTTCTGTGAAGTGTGGTTCCTTCCAGAATCAGTGGCCAGAATAGCCGCCATTGTACGAGATCACCGCTGCCACACGCATCGGCATTGATTCAAAGACACTTTGGATTTGTTCTTGGTGTACAGCAGACCAAGCATCTTCCACACGTTGCCAAAGGTGATCTGGTGTGGCAGCTTTGGATGTAATCTGATTCAATAGTTCAGCAACCATGTTTTCTATCGGCGAAAGATCCGGAGAGCGAACCGGCCAGGGAAGCAATTCAATCTGGCGATTGACAAAGAACCCTTGGACAATGCGTGCCACGTGTGGTCGAGCATTATGCTGTCAAAATATGGCTGTGGGCAAGCCTGAAGGTAAAGAAGGACAACTGGCTCCAACACCTCGGAGATGTAGCGCTGGCTGTTTAAAGTACCGGCAATGCATACTAGAGGAGTGCGAGAGTGATATCCAATACCGCCCCTCCATACCATAATATCCGGTGCAGGACCAGTGTGGCGGTGCATAACGCAGCTGTTCAGCATCCTCTCTGCACGGTGTTTCAGACAGAAGCGTGACTCGTCAATAAAGACAATTTCATTCCATTCTGCCTTCCACATCCTTCTTTCATCACACCATTAATGGCGGAGACGTCTGTGGTTCTGCTTCAAGGGTAGACGAAGCAATGGACGTCTTGCGGACAGACCACTCTGCTGTAAACTGCATCGAATGGTATGCGCAGACACTGGATGATGCGCTACAGACTGAATGCTGGTTCGTGATGTGACTGAACGATTCGTCACTGCCATGCGCACAATGTTTCTGTCAGCACGTGAAGTGGTACACTGAGGTGGATGTGATCGAACACGTCGGTCCGTTGTAACCTCCTGCATCCAACGGTCACATATCCGCATTACAGTTGCTTCGTTTCGTCTAACACGACTACCGATTTCCCCGACAGATAATCCACACTCTCGGTAGGCCACTATCATTCCTCTGTCGAACACAGATACCTGATCAAACGATGATTGCTGTTTACTATGAGGCATAATTGATCGTTTTTTTTGAAAAAAACCACAAGAAAAACAAAATTGCCGAACTTGAAATCGTCGAAAACTCCAAGCCTTAAATAGGGCTTTGAAGTGGCGCCACAGGCGCTCATGATGTGCGTCTACGCTGAAATTCTAATCATTTGCATATCTCACCTCCACTAATGCATGTTGTAAATTTCATGTTATTTGCATGCTTCCTTCAGGGTGTTGCATTTACGGTGGCCAGCAGTGTATATGCTAAGTAATGTAAAGATCCAATTAATTCTTTGTATGGGCCATGAAATGCATTTCCTTTCTGAAAATCAGCTGCTGTAGATTTTGGTTCAATGGGAGCTTGGGCAGTTTTACAATCAGAGATTTTAAATTTATCAACTAATTTTTCAATATGGTTTCTGGTCTAAATATAAACAACTGTTCTCTTAACTTCAGTCTAATGCCTAAAAATTCTGAGACACTTTCAGATTTGGACATTTGAAATTCTTTAGATAACAATGCTATTATAACACTTGTTTCTTTTACATCCAAACCTGCAATTAATAAGTCATCGACATAAACAGGCATAATTACTTTCTCACAATTTACATTTCTGATAAAAATATATGGTTCAGAGTTCAATTGCTTAAAATCTAATTTAATAACAAAATTAAGAAATTTCTGATACCATTGTCGAGGAGAACGTTTAAGACCACATAAACTCTTTTTAAGTCTACATTTCTTACCATTCATATCATCATAATCTTTGGGCTGATCCATGTAGATAGTTTCATCTAACTTACCATTCAGGAAAGATGTCTTGACATCTAAAGTAGAAGTTTGTAAACCTTCATTATTGATAATTACCAGGATTAAATGTAAAGGGCACATATTAATTACTGGAGAAAACGTGTTTGTATAGTCTATGCCTTCTTTTTGCATGAAGCCACAAGCAACAGGCCTCGCTTTATAAGTTCCATCTCGTTTTTTACGTAGAACCCATTTGCATGAAATGGCTCTTTTATCAGGCGGTAAATTTTGTAGATCCCAGACATCGTTATCTTCCATAGATTTTATTTCCTAATCTATAGCTCTTTTCCACAGTTCTTGTTTTGGTAGATTTACAACATCATCAAATGTCAGAGTGTCTTGTTATACAAACATCACTTGTTAAGTCTCAGGATTAGGATACCTAACTGTTGTGTCTTTTCTCTTGAAGATTTTCTTCATTCCTCCTTCTCATTTGCAGCATTTAATTCGCCGTTATCAGTGTTTGAAATTGATTTGTCTTCATTTTTACTGTCATTGTTGTCATTTTCACTCAAATCAGATCTATCGGAAATGTATTTTTGATTTTCTGCTTTCTTCTTTTCTTCATTAAATATAATATTTCTGGAAACAATGATGTGTCTTGTTTCTGAAATCATTAAACGATATCTTATTGTGGAATAACATTTCACAATCCATCCTACAAATTTTTCATCTAGTTTTTTTTCTTTGGGATGGTGGCACAAGAGTATAAGCATCACAACAAAATACACGCATGTTTGCCAAATCAGGATTTTCATCGTACTTCAGAAAATAAGGCATACGATTGTCAGTTAAACTATTTGGGAGTCGATTATTTATATAAGCAGCCGTAAGTACTGCTTCACCCCCAAAGAAATTTGGTAAATTCGCCTCAAGTATCATTGCTGTAGCTTTTGCCGGAATAGTTCTATTTGCTCTTTCAGCAACACTATTTAAAAGAGGTGTATAGGGAGGTGCAGGATCTATTTTTACACCTGCTCTTTTAGCAACTTCATAAAGTTCTCCACTGACATATTCTTTGGCATTGTCACAGCACAGTTTTGTGACAGTTGGATTCAATTTAACGAATAGTTCATCAACAATGTCACTTTTACTTTTGAGCAGTCTTATTTCCATAAATTGCATCAATTAAAGTCATGAAACACTTTTCCCCATGGAGTGTTTGAGGTTGTATTGGACCACATATACCAGTGTGTATAGTTATAAGCAGTTTGGATTCTTTTCTGCGAGGACTCTTTCCTATAGGCAATGAATGCACTTTTTTTGGCACGAAAGCATACTTCACAAAATGTTTCTTTTGCAAGAGGTTTCATTAGTTTTAATTTTTGATCACAACAATGTTCTAGTTTTCTATGCCACAAATCATCATTCTTTACTACTCAAACTACATATAAATTTGGTGAAAAATCACTAAAATATTGTCCGCATATCCAAATCAAAAACGTTTGTTTTTGTTTTCAATGTGAACTATTTCATTTTTGAAACTTATGCTCAAACTTGACACTTCAATATTTTTGACAGAAAATTTGTCCATTTAATTTCGGAACGCAAAGAACATTTTTTAACATTATTTCAACACCAGGCTTAGTTTTGCCGCAAATGTCACCAATGCCTTCCACTTCTAAAACCGCCGATTTAGATGCACATTTAACAGTTCCAGTCTTAGGCTTAATTGAGGCAAACCATTCCTTGTAAGAAGACATGTGAGAAGTTGTGCCTGAATCAATAATAAATTGATCATGCACAAGATTTCCAGCATAAAAGATATTGCAGGTGATGCATACTTATTACTAATTGAATTTGCCTGCTTTTTAGGATTATCAAAACATTTACTTTTGAAATGACTAGTTTTCTCACAGCTATGACAGACACAGTTCTTTTTCACACAGAATTTAACAAAATGTCGTTTTCATTTACAATAAGTACAAAATAGTTCTTTACGAGCACTAATAAAAACCGAGTTGTCCATATTTGGTTTAGAATACTTGTTTTCTCTTTTGTAACAAAATCCAAAGTCAAATTATCACTTAGTTGATTTTCTAGTGATGCTTTAACATTTTCATATTCCTTTGGTAATGGCATTAAAATGTAAATAATAACATCAAAGTCACTTACTTCAGATCCAGAGACACACAGATTACTAACAAAGTTCATTATGTTGTCGATATGTTGTCACATTGACACATTTTTAGATTTTCTTATGGTAGCTAAACGTTTATGCATTAAAATTTTACTCACTGCTCCTTTAGCACTATACGTAGCTTGCAATTTCTTCCATATTTTACATGCCGTGTCTTCACTTTGATAAGAAGCAAGAATATTATCACTTAAAAGCACAAGAATTAAGGCGTAAGCCATTTTTGATTTCAAAACATTTTCAGTTCTGTCTGCACTTGCTTCTCTTCCTAAAAATGTATCCAATTCCTTTGCAGTAAATACTGCTTGAACCCCTCAACACCAGACAGTAAAGTTATTAATGCCATCAAATGGTGCAACACAAAAAACTTCGTTTTCACTTCTGCTTGAAAAAGCCATCATTCACGAAAAACCAAAACAAAATCAAAATCTCGTGAACAATAAAATATGACATTGGCATAGGAAGTTAGATGGGGGAAAAAAAAAAGACCAGCACATTCTAACTTTTGGCAAGCCATGCTCTGCTGTTGAACTTTTAAAATGCCATGGTTTGAAAAACAAACGTTTATTACACAGCAAAATGAAGCAACACACAGTGAGCGAAAACTTTTTCGGAGTTCATATATATATATATATATAACTTTACAGCAAATCACGGTTTAGCGAATCACAAGCAAGACACAGAAAACAACCAATCAAAAATAACATAAAGAAAATATAAACAAATAAAATAGGATTAAGTTTCAGAATGAATCGGACATGACAGAAAGCTAAAATTCTTTTTGACCAATAAGAATGCGATTACAAATATGTCAACAATTTATTAACTGACAAATCTAATGGTTGTAATATTTTTGTCAAGCCACCACGTTTACTAAGGTCACAGACAGTTTTTGACATCTGGTTTTCACTGAATCAAGTAAATGAGAATGCATGGAATCATTATCAACAATCCTTTTGGTTGGAAGATTCCTTACGACACTGCCAAACTTTTTTGTAGCCATTCATGCATGATTGTTTCGCACATCCATCCATTCTCGTTTCGACAAATAGTTTCGCACATTCATCCATTCTCGTTTGCACAAATAATTACACCATTAGCAAAATCTGCCTTTTAAAATGATGATTGACTTTAGCTTGTCAGCGTTTGCGGCACAAGCTAACACATATATAAAAAACATTCTTTCATGACCCCGTAAGCATGGATGCAGTTTTTGCACCAGTTCTGTTTGCAGAAGAGTCAAAAGCTAATGGTGTTTCATCCATACTTTACTATCTGTGATAGAAAAAGTTTTTTTTTGGTCAGTAATATCTGTCAAGTATTTTAGAAAAGATGCTTTTTCATCATGCCAGTCTATTAGTAATTGTTGCCCGAGTGTTGTTTTAGTACGCACAGAAATATTTTTCCTCTTATAAATCTGCTAGACTGGCAAGACTGTCCTTTAGTCACTTATATTCACTTGATTCGCCATAAATTTTGCTTATAAGTTAATATTTATTGTCGAAATTGCCATTCCTTTTCCTTGCTGTACCTTTATCCAGTTTGCAAGGTCGTCCTCTAGATTCAGCCACCTTACAGTACCACTTCTTTTGGTTCGTTTCTGTTGTGGCATATTTTGAAGTTCTTTTTCAGTTCTCCAATGTCGAATGCATCTCTTGTCCACTTTAAACTCTTGAGCTGCTGCTCTATTTCCAGTTTGTTTAGCATGGGAAATTACAATAAGGTAAAAACCAGCAGCATAGTTTCTGTCACATTTAGGTGCCATTTTCAAAAATTTCCTGCTTCCTTCTTAAAAACTATCCAGCAAGTATTTGTACCCAAACTGATAGGATATGTATCTGGCAGAATGCTAAGAAAAATCGGTTCATGCTGAAGGGGAAATACGTCAGAGTTCGTTATTGCGAGGCAGGTGGAGTCATGTCCCCCTTTGAAAAAAATTGCAGAAAAGGCAGGGGTGGGGAAAAGATGGGTCCTGGAAGATTCATTGAATGGCAGAGGTGAGAGTCTATTCAAACTGATGAGAATGATTTGAAAGGGGAAAGAATGTTATTGTTCTGAGATCTTGTTGTTTAAGGTGACTAAGGCATGTAGGTCGGTTCAAGGGAAAGAATGTAAACAACATTCACAGAAAGAATTGAGTGGTCTTTAATGTGGGAACAGCACCAAGGTCATTGCAACTATGTACAACAACATCTTAGCAAATATTTTTTAAGTGCGCTTAAGTGCCGCATCAGCAGAAACACTGCAGCGGCTAAAAATTTAAGTTTTAAACATGTAAACACCATACCATTTTTTCTGGAAATTACAGTATATTTGCAAATCCAACAGTTTTGGATATTTTATGGAGTTTGAAAATTCTGCCCACTTATACAGAAAATTTCCCATTAGTAATCAGAAATTTTATATTTAATAATATATTGGGATTATCTATGACATATCAGTTGCTTTTACTTTTTAAAATTATTTTTACTAAATCATATTTAGATCAGTAGATTCATATAAACTTTTTTCTGGAAAATTGAGATCTTAAGTATGGACAACTTTCTTTGTGACAATTAAGATGTACCCAGATTTTGTGCAGAAGGTTGTTTATAGGCCTCACAATTAACATAAACATCCTGAATAAAGAACATAATTCAATATACTTTTTAGAATAATTTATGCAACCAATAAAACTACAACATTAAAATAGCTATTATGTATATCTTCTAATGAGCACTTCAATGTAAATATGCTAACTTTTTATTTAATTACGGTATAAGCAACTCAGCAATATTGATATTTTGTATTAAGGTATAGTAGAATTATAAATTTAGCGATATTTATGACTATTTCACACAATTTTTCTAACTGAGGATGGACAGGAAGTGATAACAGATGATTTCCTTATTCAAATTTCTTAAATATATTTTCAAAATTTCTCAAATAGATTTCCTATCTTAAAGCACTTAGTCAGTTTTCATAGTATAATTTCTGACATATGATGTTCCACAGTACAGTTAAAATATACTTATCTCCAAAATTTATATTTACACACAGTAAAATAATGAAACTTTATAAAGCAACCAATCAAACCGGTTTCCTTTCATGAGATGGCCAAAAGACAAAATTATCACTAGCCACTCCAATATTTATAATCATAGCAACACATTATTCAAACCCTCAACAAAAATTTTTGAAATTCAAAAACTGAATTCTTTTTTGAGTTAAACAGTACTCACTACATCAAAATACTTTCTAAAAGGATCTTACGGGTCAAAAGGTGTCAGCCATTTATAAACATCACAGAAGTGGTAAAACAGCTGAATGTTTTAAATCAATCCATCTCTGCCTCTGGGGAAGAAATGAGCTAAAATTGCTGCTATTAAACCACAACTCATCTGTACAGGAAAAATTACAGCTTCCTGAGATTGTGTGTGACTGCTTATAAGAAGAATTCAGCTCGTAACTGGAACTTGCAACCAACAGTAAAAATTCTGATTTGTGCTAACCTGTATACAATGTAGAAAGGCAATGGTTTGTGATTTTAACCAAAAACAAAGGAGGACATCCTGAATTTCTTCTGTTCAGATTACCTAAGCTAGAATCTATGAAAGATGCTGTTTTTTCAATGATGATATGAATACCAGTTCAGAAACATTCTAGACATACTTGCATTCGGAGGAAGCAAGAACATGAAACATTTCCATAAACATTTGGAAATAAAAGATGGTTCAGATGTGATGGTTATTGGTGGTACAGTGATCGAATCATGTATTTTTAAACCCCACCAGTGCATGAGCGGTTAAGATTTCTGGATATTGGTAATGTTAAAACCCAGGAGAATGGACTGGCTGCATGGCTAGTTTCTGTTGTTTCTCCCATGTGTAAAGTGATATAAGCCAGTTTCCCTTAAAAAGTTCTCCATGAAGGTATCCATTTCCTTAGGTAGACAGCCCTTGTGTGTTTTACCATATTAAAAATACTAACCTCATATATTTCCTTCCATATCCTCAACATAAAATACAATCCTGTCCAGAGATATTCAGATGAACTTCCTGGTACCCTACATTAAATTTTTGGATAATAATGCATCCATTCTCTCAATAATCTGTTCATGAATTGAACACAAAGACATTAAGCAAATAAATAGTTTACCCAATCTGATAGGATTATCAGAGAAAATATGGAGTACCCCAGTAAAAGCTGTTGCAAAGCTAAATTCTCATCTTAAAAATCTGAAGATTTAGGTGAACAACTGTCCCACGTTTCAGGGTCTTGGGCTAATGCCTATACTGTGTGGAACTGCATGCATTATACCACATCTTTCCCATGATTAACATGCCGAGAGGATGGGACTGAGAAAAAGCCAAGTTTAATCTCGAGTGCTAGAAGAAAAGAAAAGGTTACTTCTCTATGCAAGATATGCTACCTTAGATTTAGCAGGCCTGCTGTAAAAATACAATATAGGAGAAATTAGTACATTTGGTTATGTGACTGTTAACAGCAGTTATATAGGTTTAGGTAAGGAAAGACTCAGAAAAATATACACTTTTAAGGAAATAGCCAAAAAAAGAGGCAGAGAAGAGAAAGGCTTAGATTTCATTCATGCAGGAATAAACTTCCTCCCCCTTCAAACATTTAACTAATCAAATTACATATATGAAATCTCACTGCAAATGTATGTTTAAATTAAGAGTTAAGACATGTATATAAAATTGTGATATTTCTGTCAAAATCATTGAAAACTTTGTCACGTTATTTGAATTTTAGTTTGTAACACAGTAATCTTACTTAATTTCTCTGTTTGCATTTACTTGCCGTAATGCTGTATTTCACTCCAAATCAATTCCACAGTTTAAAAAAAAATTCTTTTTCATGTACATTATAATTTCAGTATATTAATTAAGCAAAAAAGTCATTCCAGTTTAGAATGTATAGGTATTACAAATGGTAATAAATAAATAAATCAAATAAAGAGCTCTAAATTCAAATTCATATACTATGTTGGTATATTTTGAAATATTTATTTTGGTAATTATAAGAGAATACATTTTTCCAGAAACATAATTTAAGTCTTCATATGTTTTATGTATAATGGTGCAAAAATATCTTACTGGAAAATTTCTTCATTATGTAATTTTCTTCTTTTTTCTTTTTAACCTGTTGAAAAGAAAAAAGCTAGAGCTGTGTAGCTAATTATTAATTCCCCAAAAATACACCATGTGTAAATCTTTAAAAGCAAGGTATATTTAAGGCAGTTTCAAAATTATTTCTTAGAAAATTAATCTTGCACAGGAAGTACTAATATATTCACAATTTAAAAAACCTATCTCAGGTGAATGAATGTGCATTCTTTGTTATGCATACAAACATGCGTTCATTTCCTCAAAGAAAAATTATATTTTTATATGGTTAATTTTTAGACAATATATGTACTTTTGAAGGAACAGCACAATATAGAAATATTTTTTATTATTCTCACTGTATAACTTATGTAAATCATGACACTTTCAAAGAAGAATTTAGGTACTAGCTTATAAACATGACTGAAATTTGAGACTGAGATAATTTTTCTTTTATATAGTTTACTAAACATTGTGCATTTTATGACGAAATACAAGAAAATGTACTCTCATGAAATAATTTAGTGAAAAAACCATCGACTTGCATTGCTATTAATATCTTGACCATCATTAGATATACACTATTAAAAATTAATTTTGTATTCAAACCGGCAGTCAAATCTGCAGTATTCAGATCAACATTAAAACCAAACTATTTTTAACAGCTTGTTCCACAGGACAGAAATGTCTACACCAAAGTTAAATGAAATGTTCATGTACAATAAATTAACAGCAATTATTGGAAATACTAAGGCAAAACGAATCAGCACAACTTTCAAAATCTGCAAGGCAATTTGGAAGGTTCAAATCAAACCACCTTCTTCAGCTGCAGAAGTAAAAAATGATAGAGGAGAAGCTTGAGATCATGTGATAATAACGGTCCAGAAAATTTAAGTAAATTCTATTAATGAAAGCAGTACTGGTGCCATCTATTGATAAAAATTATGATTATGAAAGTTATTTTCTAAAAGCTGAAAAAGACATTGGAAGTTGAAATATTAACTAAGAGCTGAAAGATTTTTATGAATGTGAAAAGTTTCTATAGAATTTAATTCACCAATCTTTTGTATAATTTGGGCACCAGAAAAAAGGTCATTTTTTACGAACAATGATGTGCAACACAGAATTTGTGTTTCTTTTTCTTGATATATTTCTCATGCTTCCCAGTGCAAAATCTTACAGCAGCTCTCCAACCAATATATGCTGAACCACACTGACAAAAAACACTATATATAACCCAGGAGTTCATATCTGAAATAGAGTCTTTAAGTATGGAACTGTAAATTTTAATGAAAGCAGAAAAAACGGCAAGTTAGAACTTCTATAAAGTGCATGCAATTTTGAAGCCAATCAATGGAAAGAAAGGAATGACTACAGTATTCTTAATCTCTTTATGTGAGAGAGTGTTTTTATTGAATTGAGAATATTTTAACCACTTGGTCAAAAATACTAAGCCTCTGTCAACAGCAACTGCTTTCAAGTACAAAGTGGTCATAAAAAAAAACTAGACCAATATATGAACCCCTAACAGCCTATCCACTCAACCAATCAATATGAAATTTCAAATATAGTTATTTTAAAGCATGTGATTGTGACTGTAATGATTTAAAACAATAGTTCTTGCAGTAACAGTAAAAAAATTTCAAATGGCAACACCAACTTTTTTCCTTGCAAATGGATCAGCACACTGCAAAATCAAAAATGGCACTGGAATGCTACAGGCATGATGCAGATCTGCAGCGTAATATATTTGCAAAAAAGAAGAGTACAGAAGTAAGGGCATTTGTAAAGGTCCAATGACAGAAGAGAGAAGAGGTGCATTGACACATTTTGCATACTTATTTGAAGAGGTCACTTCCAAAGGTACGAAAGCGAGCTCCATCACAATTGCCTGGTAAACAACAATGTTGCAGAATTATCTTAATTCCAGAACTGTAGCAGCAAAATATCTCTAATGATATCGTATGGATGCAAAATAGTACTCCAAGTGGCCAAATGTGTTTGACAAGTGCTGCAATAGCACTTTAGAGATACAGTAAACTCCTATCAGTTTACAGTTTTGTGGCCACTCCAATGGATTCCCGCTTTGGGGATTATCTGAAATCTAAGGTATACACATGAAATCCACGAGACTGGTCAGAACTGAAAAATGCCATAAAATGTGAAGTTATACAGATTTCTCCTGTGATGTTACATTCGTCACTGTTGTCAACAATCTTACATAAAATACATTATAGTCTAACGAAGGTGGACACACTGAAAACTTGTAATTACAACAAAAGTTTTTTTTCTCTCCTCTCTTGTGTCATAAATAGTCCTTTACAATGCTTTTCTCTGCAAATGTTTCATGCCGGCAATTTTCGCCATACAGTTATCATACCAGGGGCATTGGTTTTTCAATGCAATATTTAAGTGCCTACAGGTACAGGTGGGTGTTGCCATTCGAAAATTTCGAATTCTTTTAACTGTAACCATAACTGTCAGAGATCCGTTGTTTTAAACCATCATAATCGAGTGCACATCTTTAAATGGCAATACCTAAAATTTCGTTTGACGGAGCACATAGGTACTCATATATCGAGAAAGATTTTTCATAACCACCCTGTACTTAAAATTATTGATCAAGAGCTGACTTGGAGCAGCAAAACAGGAGTTCTATCAGTCTGTTGTTAATATATATTGCCTCTCCTTTGTCATTTTTCACTCCTGCAGCTAAAGAAGGTTCAATTCAAACAAACTACTTTTGCAAATGTTGAAAATTAAACTAATACTTGTTACCTTAGTGTTCCTAATTGTTATTCAACACATTATTTTGAATGTATTTTATTTCACATTTAAATAATAGTACTCGGCCATTCAAACTAAAAAATTCACTCAAAGTTCGTTTTTTATTAAAAACATCTGTTCACATATAAACTATATTCCAAAGTCATAAGCAACTTTAAATTAGCTGGACATTATATTAATACTAACATAAAAACTCAACACAACATATCTAACCATATCAGCAATGAAAAAAAAAAAAAAAAACAGGAGGATAGGATACTCTGTTAAAGAATGAGGCTTGGCACACAATATATGTATAAGAAACACACACACATTCAGCCATTTGCACTTAGATTAGATAGCCAATCAATGGGGATGCAGAATTTTTTCCCCTCATCCGTCCTAAATTGTAGCTAATTTTTTATATGTTTAACTTTTAAAAAGTGTTAAGATTTCAGGTAAATTTGAATTTTTATACAACTTAATTCTGAGAGGAAAATCAGACAGCATTTTTCAAATTTTATACATCCACATATATAATGTTCACTTTACAAATTCAATTTGCATTTCCAAAGTATGCTGCTAGACTTGTCACTCTAGAAATCTGTTACCATAATTTTAGTGTAATATTTGCCTGCTAGGCACTTAATTTTTTTATTAAATTAATTTTTATATTCTTTACAAATTCTTTTGAAAGATACCACTTTCACTTTGCATCTAGGCATTAATTTTAAGTATGTTTTTAACTTAACTATCAAAGCTGCATTGAATCGATCAAAACCTATTTCTCAATTCATGTATAAAACAAACATTTCCATACCTCATTCTAAATCTGGATTACTATCTTAATGAAATTTTACAATCATATTTTATTTTTCAATATGCAGACATTTCTGATTCTTATTTTACTTTTAAGGGTTATACATAGACTCCAACTACTACAGATTCCCCGTAGTTTCTAAAGAAATTCATGAAAAACTATGAGCTACGAAAAGTATGGGATAAGCTATGGATTTTAAAGAAACGGTACAAGAAACAATACGCAAAATGGAACCAAGTCAGCTGACAATTCGATGAATATTCATGTCATCATGCATCACATGTTGAATGCATTGCTGGTTTTGAAGAATAGCCAATCGTAGATCAGTACAACTCCAAATGTTAATCACTCAATGGCTCTACTCCAACTGCTAATCACTTGTCAATAGTTCCCTGTACTCCAGGTTCGTTGCTGCTGTATAGGGCTTGTTAAGCCTGCCTTGGCTCTATCGTTTAGATCACAGTGAGAGCACAGCATGTGTGTCTTGTGAACTGTGATTCAGCTGGAAGTTTTTGTTAATTCTGCTGTCTCAAACGAAGAAGCTAAAATTATCAAAGCAGAAATTTAAAGATTCATATTCTTCAGAATTTCCCTGCGTTAAAGCATCCAAAATTTCTGTGAATCACACACTGCAGTGTATGCAACAAAGACTTCTCAGTTGAGCATGGCAGAAATGATGACTGTAAATGACACGTTTTTTCTCACAAGTATAAAGAACTCGGCACTGTAAAATCTAAAGAAATAACAAATTTCTTCATAAAAGATGATGAAACAGATGGCATAAAAGCCAAATGCTATTTTGTTCGATTTTTAGTTGAACATAACTTATTGATTTCAGTTTCAGATCAGTCCAAACAGCTTTTCAAAGCTGTTTGGAAAGCAAAATGTTTCCGGATTCTGCCATTGCAAAAGAATTTAGCTGTGGCCATACCAAAACCTCTCCTACTGAGAAAATGCTAGCAGAGAGTACTGTTGCCATTATTGTAAAATCAGTGTGCAATACATCATTTTCTCTAAGCACTGATAGAAGTGATGACGACAATGCTAACAAACTATATCCTTTGATTATAGTATATTATAGGAAAGAAAAAGGAGTGATAATTACTTCATTGATTTCTATTTTAGAATTCACTAATAATACCAGAGAGTGTATTTTTAATTGTACAAATGAAAATTTTAAAAGCAAAGGTTTAGAATGGAAAAACTGCTTGTCATTTCAGATAATGCTAGTAATATGATGGGAAAATTTAAAGGTGTAGCATCGTTTATCAAACTGCATCAACCAAGTATCATCCGAGGTTGTCCGTACCACCTTTTGCATATAGCTGCTAAAAAAGGTACTGAAAAATTAACTGACTCAGAAGTAGAAATGTTAATAGATTACTATTTTTATTTGGAGAAAAGTACAAAACAGACGGACGGCTTCAAAGTTGCTCAACAAATTTTGGGACAGAATGCAAAATCTCATAAAATTTTGAAATACTGTAGTACAAGATGGTTGTCTCTCTTGGACTCTACAAGAAAGACTTTGAAGTCAGATGCTCTGATAAATTTTTTTGATGATAATGGCATGAAAGGAAGAGATTGCAAAACATTACAAAAAAAGTTACGATTACCTACCCCAAATTGTCCTTATTATTTTTGAAAAATACTTCATTTAACAGTAAATATTAATTTGCAATAACAAGCTCCTTTATAATACATAAATTGAGAAGAGAACTTGTTGAGCTTTTAACGAATTTGTTTGTTAGATTCGTAAAACCACCAGTAATTTCTAAAGAAAATACAGATATTACTCTAACATCTATTATTCCATCTCAGAAGTGTAAACAAAAAGAAAATGAAAATTGAGTGACTGGTGCAGAAACATGATAACATTTAAAAAATGCCGAGTTGAATGAAAGTGAAGTGAAATTATTTTTCAATTCTGTGTGAGCTTTTTTTGTAATTGCATGTTCATATATAATAGATAAATTTCCAGTTGTTGACATCAACCTTTCATTTTCATCTGTTCATTTCTTGATGAATACTTTCCCATCCATTTTTGATGAAAAATATCTTAATCATGTGGAAATTGAGTTTTCTATGTATTAAGCAGATGATTTGAAAGAAATTGTAGATTTGCATATTGATATAGGATGGGGAGAAATTGTCAAATTAAAAGATATGAATAGGTGTATTTTAATACAAAGTATTACCTATTCTAATGCTCGCTGTTTTAATAATACCTTATTGAAATGCAGCTTGTGAGAGAATTTTTTGTATTATTAAAAAAAAATCCGCTTGAATTTCGACCAAATTTAGGTCCTAAAACTCTAGAAGTAGTTTTGACTGAAAAGATAAATATGCAGGCAAATGAAGAATTGTTCTTAAAAAAATGTTCAAAATCAGAACTCGAGCTTGCTAAGCATGGTACAGATAAATTTTTGCATTCATAATTTATAAATTAGTTAGAAATATTTATTTGATAGTTGTATGTATTATTCTTGGTTATCTAAATCCTTTTAAATTTTATTTCACAGTGGAAATCAATTCCAGAAATTTCATAAAGATATACAATTTATGGATTCTGATTTTTTTCTATGATTAGTAGTGATTTAAAATACTTGCTTCAATCATATATTAGATTTAGTGATATACATGTTCGGGGAGTAAAATGAAAATTTTTAAATAAATTTGTATATAATTTAAAAGACGTATATATATATATGGATTTTAAATGTAATAAAGTTTATTGCAACTAATGATTAATTAAAAGTTAAAAAATGGTTAATTAAAAATACGCCTTATGCACACATTTTCAAAGATGTAAAAATGTCGTTTATGTGCTGACTTCTGACAAGGTTTGCTGCAGGTTGAAGTCTATGGTTATAGCATTAATTCTGCTCAAGTAAAAAAGAACTTGCTCAGGTACTATGATCCCTAGGATTTTTATCTCTTTGTTATTAAAAAAAGGTAGTGCCAATGATGTTTTAGTTTATTTCTCCTTCCTTTTTACTCACACAAATGATAAGCATATCAACATACACACACAAATTTCCAAAGCAGTATTCATACATACTTCTCTCAGGCAAGCTTTTAATTATGTTAAATGTGGCATTGCATTACTTTAATGAACTAAAACTTCACAAAATGAAAGTTAAACATTCTAATTACTGTTTTCTTTTGCCTTGTTTAGGTCAGATACAATCTATGAATACAAATTATAGGATATGATACTTTTTAGGACTTGAGTCATATTTACTTTTTTAGTATACAATGACCTCAGGTAACTAAAAGTTTGATTCCTGAAATCATAACGCAAATATTGCGAATATATGACAAAGCTTTATTTTATATATACTCTCAATTACGTCTAGCCACCTATAATCCTTTCTCTGTTACAATGACAAATAAGTGGCAATTCTATCTTCAAATTCTTGTCATATTTCCACTGTTAGATGGTTTTTCACTCAATCAGAAATTATGTTAAACTCAGACCTTAAGGTTAGAACTTACATCCAGATAATGAAAGTATGCATTTTACTGTTAAAAAAACTAAACACTTTCAATCATGTGTATTCATATCTTACAATATGGGAAAGCAAGCAAGTTTCACATTTAGTTTGACAAATACAAAAATTTGATTTATACAAAGGTTAACTCTGCACCATAATACAGAAATGTTAGGCTTCACCTCTCATTTTTCAGTTTATTTACTTATTTTTACAAGAGCTTTTCTGCATAAACTTACATATTTTGCCATGTTAGAATACCTTCTAAAAAAGATGTTCTTTATTATTTTTAAGAGCCAAAATTGGTAAAAAATGACTGTGTAATTAAATACAAATATAAACATGTTTAAAACATTACTTAAGTACAGACTTGGACAAACATATAGAAACAAAAAATTTGAAACTTCCATTACTGGAAACAATGTTATTGCATAGTTTCATATTGCCTTTATTGATTGCATATATATAGATATATATATCTGGAAGTTGCTATTGCATATTTTTTATTTCACAAAAGAAGCTGACGACAACCAGAATCTTTTCATCTTTCTACTAATTATTCAAAGTTTTAACTTTTTAAGATGTTTTCTAGAAGTTTCTTCCTTTTGATCAAATAATAAATATAAAGTATTTATTCCACATATTAAGGGAACCAGAAAGCGAAAAAAATTTACTGTAAAAACATAAAAATGATATCAACTTATCCATACAATGTATAATTTTTTTTTCAGAAAATTATTTATTAAGCAACAAGGATAAATACTATACAAGTTTGTATGGTAAACCACTGTCATGAAAAAATGTACAAAATTATTAAAAACATTTACTTGGTATTTGATCTGAGCTCCACAGTTCCAGTAAGTTTAAGTTAGTTTTGTTCACCTTTAATTGGACCAAAATTGTCTACTGGTGAATATGACAGATCACATAACCATGAATGGCAATTGCATAGAGATAAAATAATTCTTGATTTGCTACAAAAAGTAACTACAAGTATCAAAGAGAGAATAGGAAATTCCCATCCTTGCATATTAAGAATATTAACGTCAAACTGTTAAAGTTTAGGTAACAAAAATAATTTTATAAGTTAAGTGTAGCATCTGTTGTGGTTTTAACTTTTTGAGCATTTATACAACATAATACCAATACCAAATATTATCACTATGCCTAAAGAAAGTTTGAGAATTGACCTTCGTTTTTCCCACATTTCATATTCCTTTTGCTTCTTCTTAATATTCTGTATCATGGTAGCTGTCTTCTCCTCACGTTCTTTACGAGCACGTTTCCTCAACTCTGAAAGACTGGAAATAAAAAAATAAAAAACTGAACAAACAATAAAAGTATACAAAAAGTCTGATGCCATACTCACAATTTAAGCTAATAAACATATTCACAAAATTATAAGTACATATTTGTTACATATTAAACAATACCTAAAAATGGAAAACCCAAATGAGAAGACGGTACATCTGAAATATTACAAAAAAGAGGTAAATACTAATTAAAGACAATCATATAAACTGTACAAAGGACAATATAGCACTTATATAAAGTAGGAAAATTACATAAAAATTAGGAAACAACTGACAATCAGAACTTTGTGACAAGCAACTTACGTAATATATTAGCTTTCACAGATCAATGTTCAAAGAACTTTTCCAGCATAAGCTTCAGCAATGACAAATACCCCATCACATGAGCTTGCAAAACAGCAGCAACCAAATACACTTAATCTCCAATTAACTTAAGACGTTTTAACTCTGCATGGACAAGAAAGGAACTATACTTAATGTAACTATATAGGTAGTCTACCGCATGCCACGCACAATCAGTGTTCAGCTATGCAGCTTATAGAAGCCCTTTGTAAAATTTTGTTGAATTTGCAAACCCCTTTTTAATTTTATTTGGAGATAGGAAAAACTGCCACAAATATATACAATTTCCTAATAACTATTTGAGAACTATTTATCTGCATTTTGTTCCACTGGAGGTAGTGTAGCATTAACAAAGCAATCAGAGCCTGCAATCAAGCTACTACAAATTTTTCCTAATGTTGTAATTTGGCATTGGCTCATTGTTTGTAATCAGCATAAGAAGCTTTGTTTTAAAAAAATCAACTGAATTACTTTGAAATATCTCTGATAAATCATACTTTTTAACCACTCCCCCTTCAACAGTGAGAATTAAGTGAGACTGGTAAAAATCCAAATGCTGAAACATTAAAAATTCATGCATTGGGGGCCATGACAGGCACTACATTATTTATGAACAGATTTTTCTGTATTGAAGAACTATTGAACTTTATACAATCATTTAGCATGAAACGATAAATGTACAGGATTTTTAAACCAAGTCCTAAGAGAATTTTTAAAAGACCCGACACTGATGATTAAAAAGCTACAAGAATTATTGTTTATCAACATGATTATTAGCACTTTCTGTAAGCAGTATGTTTCATTAGGGTCCATCATCTCCTTTAACTCTCATACAACATAACTGAATGATAAGTATCACGTAACAGTTGATATGCTGAAGAATCAATCTATCAGTTTTTAAAACAGAGCATAAGCAATCTGCTGCACCTTTATTTTTAGATTACTACCATGCCAAATATTTAATGAATATTTTATAAGTATTGCCTTGAGAAAATGAAAATAGTTTTAGATGTGATGGTATTTATTTATTTCAAATAATATACATCATTCAGAGTTCAGTATAGTACAGTCACTTAAAACTCAGAATCCATGGATTATGTCTACAGCTTTTCAATGTTAAAAGATACATCATTCATATGCATATAGTTTCTTTAGGAACTGAAGAATAACATTCAGAAAATTATAGTAAAGCACATAAGACCTAAGACTTTCCATCAAATGCCTTTAAAGAAGTATGTCTACAAGGCAAACTCGTTCATATTCACATTATGCAAGGAGAGAAAAACATAAAAATACTTCCCAGATGAATGATTACACCTTGAAGCTCTTTCTTTTCACTTCATTCTAATATAATACAACATACCCATTCTCCTATACAGATAGCTGAAAATCACAACAAAATTTGACAAAAGCTATTGGAACACTGGGAAACATAAAGAAAAAGAGAATGAGACTAGTCACTGCCTCATGGAGTTACTGCACATAACTAAATTAACAGGCAGCAGATTTCAAAATTATTTTGCAAAGTACAGTTCTTGACATAAAAATTCATTACTCAGTAACTGTACCTTTTTACTGTTATCATTTCATAGACTAATGCTTTCCCATTTCTTTGACTGACTTCTTTTTTAAATTTAATTTACTTTTAGTCTTCTAGAATCAGATTAGTCAGATAATATTCCCGCTTCAACCTAATTTTTCACTTCCAACAAAAACTAAAATAAATCAAACCATAGCTAATATAATAGACCAAAAATCCACACAGTTTAGGAATCAAAGTATCTTTTAGTTAAGATAAAAAAAAATTATTAGATTTAGACAAATAAGCCAAAATTAATTTTGATTTACCCAAAACTTTGCCCCAACTTTTAAAATAATCAGTTAACAATAAAACTTGCTGAATCTAAAAAATATAGTTCGTGAATAAAATGCATTTGCATAAAGTTTCATGATACAGATGACCTGCATAACAAAAATATTAAACACCTATCATACCTTTCAAGAACAAATGATTACAGATATGATAACTAAACCAATACCTAATATAAAATTTCAATTTTGCAGACACCGTTTAAATTAGATTGAGTTATTTAAGGGCAATGTTACTGGAATTCAATATTTTTACATAATGAAACTCAATGAACATTCACCAAATTATAAAACTGGCAAACTCAAACAAATTCATGTCTTCATGGAGGACTTTTTTATGAAAACTGACTCAGATGCATGTTACACATGGGAAAAACCATGAAAATGTTCATGCAGCCAGTCCATTAGCAAGGTATTTCAACCCCACTCGAACTACCTGCGTTCAGCGGCATTACCGTTCAGCTGCTTGCGGGCTTTCTTTGGAATTAGGAACCACTGTATATCTGTAGATAACATATAAAATAAATGAAAATGTAACGTTTCATTATTTTAAATAGCAAAATGATAAAAATTTTAAGTCATGGTTCCTATGAAAATGGCATCTAAACCCTTTCGAATGGTTTAGATGATTCAAATAAATAAAAATATCAAATTGTGGAAAGAATGTTTGGTCTGTAAAAGGTATTTAATCCTCTATATCATTCTAAATACATTTTAATAAGTGTTTCAAAATAAAATTGAGGTACTCTTTTTTAAATGATTAAGTACATAATGACATTCTGAAGAGAAAACTCTGCAGATGAGTTTCTAATGGAAAGGCTTCTGAGTGGAAAATTACAAAAAAAAAAAAAAAAAAATACACATGAAGCCAACCAGTCCACCAAGTTATGAACTATGTTTGAATTACCAAGATTTAGTGGTTTTATCCATTAAGGAGGCTTAAAGACAACGAGAATAACACTGGACTGAGAAAAGTTCTAATGCAGTTATTTATTATACAGTATAACCACATAGTATGCTGATTCTTAAATTATGTTATTTCTGAAGGGCTAAAAGACTAACTTCTATATAGAAGCATGCAAGAACAATTATATTTTTGACATAAGAGTGAACAATAACTTAACTCAAAGTAGCAGGGAAGAGTTATGGATAAAAAAAATTACATCAAACGTGTAAAATACCCTCTGCATGGAAAATAAAGTTTACAGCAACTCTCCACTTGCTTTATTTAAAGAAGTTATTGTTTATTAACTGCACTTTAACAGTCTGAAGAGCACAGATTTTTAGATCTGTCATGAAGACCTGTATTTAAACAGCCTTTATTAATTAAATATGTACATTAGTTATTTTAATTTCTATATTCATAAACTTACATTCATTAGGATAACATTCATATTATTACAGAAAGTAAGAGAGCAAAATTTCTCAAATTTTACGCTAATATACACCAGGTGACAAAAAATCTCATAAGCTGGTCATGGCACTCAGGTAAAATATGAAATTGAACCTCAAAGAACTGATTTGTACTATTTTAACTTTCATGACTTTGAAGGAAAAAAGCGTTTATACTTTCCTAAATCGCATTTCAGGTCTTCGTATTTTTATAATTTTTCTGGTGAGTGGGGACCTCTCTGTGCTACTTAAAATTAAAATATCCATTATAATGATCGACAACTGCAATTTATGCTCACACTGATGATTATGAGATTAATTCTGACTTTTCACATCTGTCGCACATGTGATTACATTGTAATACTGTGAAATATCCAAATTGAAATGAACAAAATAAAAATTATATATTTTTTAAATTTTGGTTCACAAGTTTTTTATGCAGAGGTTTATTAGAACTAATTTTTCAGGATGGTCACCCTCAACACTACAGTTAAAATAATGGTGCCTTTTCATCACAATGTATTCCAAGCACACAGACATAATTATATGCAATTTTCCCTTAAATACAAGCAGCAATATGATTTTATTCAACAATCACACTATAAAATACTGACAGCATGAGAAACTTGACAAATTTAAAAATGACAAATGCCAAATTTATCATTTAGTTTCGTGCTGAGGTTTTTAAATCTTCAGTGTGGTTAAAGATTCAACATTTACACAAAAGTATTTTTTAACATCTTATCATAATAAAATATGTTCAATTAATTGAAGTTATTCTAACCTAATGCTAATAATGGATTGTACATGTAGTATTTTTCAGCTTACGCCAGTTATAAGTGCAGTTAGCATTCACTATAAATAGCATTTCTGCCACCTCTTTTATCCTCCTTTTCCAACATTATTCAATTAAAATTTCTACTGGTACCTACAAGTAGAAAATTTCTGAATAAGCCCATCTTCAAATTTTAAAAAAATTCTTTGCATCTAATTCAAGGAGGGAAGAGATAAATCCAATGGCATTTTATGGCTACTTATTATCAAGTATTTACACTCATGTCCATAAATTAGACAATGCAAAATCAGGCATAGGAAGAGTTAGAAGCGAAACAAATTTGACTTTTTGTAAAGCTTATTTATTAAACAAAAGGTAAAGAGCAATAAAAGATGCTACATGTTTGGTATTATTAAAAAATTTAATTTTTTCTCTCTATTTACAAAAAACCAATATTACATGGTTGGTATCATTGTTAATACATTGTATGTCTCCCAGACGATGCAATACAGTCCGTACAACGCCTAGGCATGCTGAGTATCAAATTATCGATCTGATCTTGGGGGATATTGCACCACTCAAAAAGCAATGCTCTCCGAAGTTCCGGTAGACATGTAGGAGGAGGCTGATGGGCTGCAACTCATCGGCCAAGCATTTCCCACACGTGTTCTACTGGATTAAAGTCCGGTGAGAATGCTGGCCAGTCCATACGGGTGATATCTTCCGACTGAAGGCATTCGCTTACGATGTGTGCACGGTGAGGACGGGCGTTGTCATCCATAAACACAAATTGTGCGCCCATGGCATCCCGAAACAAACGTACATGTTGGTCCGAAATGACGTCCCGATAGAGTTGGCTTGTCATGGTTCCAATTTGAACATGCAGGTCAGTTCGGGAAACCAGAATAATTCCCCCCAAACGAGCACTCCTGCACCACCGTAACACTGTCGTGCTATGATGTTTTCTTGGTGATAACAGGTACCCGGAGCTCTCCATGTGAAAGTCCGGCGAGAATCAGACTGCAAGCCAAACCTGGACTCGCAGGAAAACATCACACAAGGCCACTGTTGCGGTGTCCACAATGCATGCTCTCTATTCCAGGCTGACCGCAGGCGACAGTGAGCTGCAGTAAGTGGAACGCATCTGACAGGTCTAGGAGCATATAGACCAATCTGCCCTAAGCGTCTGTACACGGTCTGCCTTGAAATTGTCGTACCAGTGGCTGAAGAGAGCTGACGAGACAGGTCTGAGGCTGTGCTCCGCCTGTTTCTTTTGGCAGTAACTGCCAAATACCGGTCCTCATTCGGCATTGTAACTCTGGGGCGACCTGTGCTGTAACATCTACTCACATTAAAATCATCTAGGAATCGTTGCCAAAGCCTGGAGATGACATTCTGGGCAATTCCAAGTTCGTTTGATACTTCCAGTTGGGTACGCCCACATTCCAGATGGCCGATAATTCTACCACCTAAAAAATCATCCAAATGCGTCCTTTGTGTCATAACTATTCGGTTATTTTACAAATGCTTATAAAGTGCCTGAGAACAATTTTACTTGTTTTGCCTGTATTCCTTATATATCACTCTCTTACACTCTCGTCATTGTGATGTACCATCAATGTCATCTGGTTACTTCCTGAAATTTGCATATGATTCTTAAAGATGTGTGTAGTGATTTTACAGGTGATATATTTATTTTAGAGTTCGATTTCCGTGTGACTCCGAATTTTATGGACATGAGTGTACAAACAGAAAATAATACTTAACTGCTGATGGGTTTTACATCATGTACATAAAATGAATAAATTTATTATTACGCATTTTGCTACAGTTATCTAGTGAATATGCCTTGGAAGAACTACTTGTGTGTTGTTATGTATGTGAACATTCCAAGAATATTTGCCATGGAAGAATTACTTGTGTGTTGTGTTATTACATATGTGAACATTTCAAGAAAATCTGCCTCAGTGACATGGACTTTTAAGCAATCAGGAACCAAAAACAAGAGCAAGTTCAGAATTCCATCGGAGGAACAAAACAACATGTTACAATTGTGTTAATCTATTGTGAAAGTGAAAAATTAATAAAAACCTTCCTGTCAGTTGTAGTTTACCTTTCACTGATGCATGTGCCAACAGATTTACTTGAAGTAGCATCAGATACTTGTATCAGTGTATCTTCAGATTCAGCAATGTTTTACTATTAGAATATTGATTACCAACATTGCATTTTATCTCATGTTTAATTTGCTCTACACTGGATAGCTTACAAATATGAAACCCTAATTCTCCACTGCAATTTAAAAAAATGAATGCTAGATACAGATTTTAAAAAAAGGGGATAAATCTCTCGAACTCTATGCTGACCTTGGTGGTAAAGGCGGCGGCGATGAATCAGAAGCGTCTTTATTAGCATCTACCTCTGAAATTTCTTCACTACTTTTACTTGAATAACAATCTTGCTTGCAGGTCTGAAATAAAAATTATATAATCATAAAAATGCAAAGCTACCAAACTTTGCATAAAGTGCTATTATCTTGTATTATACTGTAATAAATATGTTAAAACACTTTTTTTTCAGAGACATGCAATGCAATTTCAAACACACATATTCTGAAAGGGTACCTTATAAAGTACATAATATTCTATGAATATAAACAGATGTGAAAGTTTAAAATGGAATAACTCAATGTGTTTCAACAACCTTAAAGATGTTACTTTAAGTTTCAACATAACAGAAAAGACAAAATGAACACAGATGAACATGCAATGTTTAATTATGCTAGACATACTTCATAATTTAAGGGCTAATGCCACAGCCATCATAACTTTTCACAACTAATGATTTAGAGTTTTCCCTGAAGATATAATGAATAAAAACTTATCTCACTGCTAGGTTTCTGAAGTTACTGCACAAGAACTACGTAAAACAAAATATGGACAGAAATGTTGGCAACTCAAAAGCAAAAATGAAAGAGCGTTGTTAAACATTGTAAAAATGAAGACAAGTTGAAATTAAGCAAGTTTCAATTCTGATGAAAATATTCTGTGATAATATAGCTTGTCAGTTTTTATCATGAATGGGCAATGCAAAGTAAATAACTTTTTAAAATAAACTGTGCTTAAAAAATAAGTATAGATGAACAGACCAAAATATATGGAATTTTTGAGGAATGCAGAAAAACTCAAGTTTAATGAATTGTAATTCCACCCAGTTATTATATTAGTAAAAAGAATCGGAATATCAGTGGAAGCAGCATTTTAAGCTTGTGGATCTTTTACCACCTGCTTACAATACAAACTAACACCAAGAAGAAAATGATATTAGGAACATTCCAAACTGTGTGTCAAAATTAGATATTCAAAGAACTCAAACACATAGTTTATCGTTTCACAGCTACAATTGATAATAACTGAGATATTTTGCATCAGATGTGCCATATCAGATTAATAAATACACTCTATAACAAAAAAAAAATTGACGCACCAAAAATGATGAGCGATTCTCCAATTTGTTTAACCTGCCTCTTTCAATCCAATGATATGACCTCTTTCAAACACTGACAGTTCCTCATAATGAGCTGGAATCCTGTGGCAAGGCACTTTTTCAGTTGTTCGACAGAACTTTTTAACAACAGTTCAAGAACAACTCCTTATATATGTCTGCTGGATGCGCAGCTCCGATGCACTGGAGATTGCACTATTCATTCATTGGACACCAAGTTTTAATCATTTGCATTTATGCATATGAAATTTCAAAGCAATCAGATGATTCCTTCTTGGTGAGTCGATTTTTTTGTTATAGAGTGTATTAGGGGAAAACAATATACAAGTAAATTCATTACATGAAATTTCATAATTTTAGTACTACTTAAAACTCTAGTCATATAACATTGATTTATTAACAAATTTACCTGATTATGAGTTTGAGTTGCTGAAGGCACAGTGTTAGAATTCCTATTCGGCAATATTCGTTTAGCACCTTCAATAATTGCTAAGTACGAAAACCGTAACTGATCTGGCGTTTGAATCAAACCCATCCGATAATGACGCATTTCCAATAATCTTTGACGTATATTAATTGAATCTGGATCATTACTTTTCTCAATCTGTAAAATGTTAATTGACAATAAATATGAAAGTATGTTTTTAGGAAATTATATTATTGTACAGCATAAAATATGCAACATAATTTATAACCAAAAATTTTAGTTCAGTTTATTTTATAAATTCATTACTTCAAAATTGCAAGAAAAAATACAACAAACATTATTTACAGCTAACAAAAAAGCAATGCAGTAACGTTATAAAAAGTTTCAGAAACCATTAACTTCCAGAATTGATTATTTTCTCAATTTTAAAACTGCATAATCCTCTAATGGCTATAATCATAAAAGTGCAAGTAAAAGGGTGGCTCTCCAGTTCATTACATATAAAAAATTCTGTCAGAACATACTGAGGCTGGGACTTTGGCAGCTGTAAAAGTCTTGAAAAAATAGGCTATCTTGAACCAAATATTCTCTCCCCTTAAGAAATCACCTCCTATTTGCAACAAAGTAGTTGTGTGTAATTTAATGGATTCTCAGAGGTGTGCATGGAATGAGACTACTAGGTGTTATGCAGAAGGAAATGTGTAAATTTCCATTGCAGAAAATGTCATTTTTTATATTAGAACATGTTATATTCCTTTAAAAAAAAGTTGTTTGAATTTTAAATTACATCACAAAACTATGTCTTTAGAAGTGTTTACAGTAATTATTTCTATCATACCTTTGTATTAATGTTATGTTACAGAATTATTCCAACTATTTATTTTATGGGCAATTTTAAATTCAACTAGTCTTCATCTCAAGTCTTTTTTTTTTTCCACTGTTAAAATTTCCTCATAATTTTGAATTTGTTTTGGTATATATTATCAAATATAGCTATACCTTTGAATTCATTTCCATACCACGAATAATTAAAAAATAAATGCTTCACATTATAGAAATGATTATAAATTAAAAGTTCAGTGAAACTGTTAAAATTATGTCTATAAGTGCAAAGAAGTTTTGATTTTAGTTTAACTGTTAAAAATCTGCTTGTTAACATACTATTTAAAGGAGGAATCTGTTAGCAAATCAGAATATGCCTGGTTTAATTTTAAAATAATTTTACTTTATTGCAGATTGTTAGTATTGCAGTGTTCAATTATGTAAGTGTTTCTAATTTACATTTAGTTCTTTTCCATAATAGTATCTGAAGAATAAAACAGAAGCTGCAAAACTGTTTCTTAGAATAATATATTTTAGTATAAAAATTAGAAAAAAAAGGATTATTTAATCAACTACCGTTTTATACTGTTTCTTGAAAATTAGCAATATATTTCAAGTAATAATAATAGAATGAGTTTAAGTCTTAATTAATATGCAAACCTGTAATTCAGAACATCACATCTACATGCAAATTCCCAACTTCACTAGTGATCGTGTTCACTTGGTTACCAAAATTAAGGTAATTTAATTTAATTAAGAGTTTTTCAAATTTAAGGGGAAATTGTTTGTGTTATAGTTTCTGAAAAACTCCAGGGAAAAAGTTACACGATCGATAGCTGTTTTCAATACCATATATTATTATTCTATGCTTTATTATGCTACATAATTTAGCACATTAAGAGAAATTCCATATAATTTCAGATGCCTGTTCAACGAAAATCTCTATTTGAAATTGTCATCGCATGTGAATTTTTCCATTTCCTCTGCTGTCTAAAGCAGCTCATTTCAACTCCAGACTGCCTTTGTAGCAACTTTAACATGAACCAAGCCTCATACTTTATATTGTGCAATTTAAATTCTACGTTATATCAGTGAGTACCTTTATGCGCAATTTACTAAAAAAACAAAAAAAAAAAAAACCACTTCACTGTCAGGTCAAGTGAGCCCTACACTGACATAGTTTAATTGTTATCACCTTTTCTATCAAACATTCAGCAGCCATTCACTGGTTACATTAGCATCTCTGTCATTATGTCCTATTATCAAAACTATTTTATAATTGAGTGGATAAGGTATGCTCCTAGGAATTTGTCCTTGAGAATAGTTGCTAAGGTATGTGCTCAGTGAATGGCGAAGCTATTCAATCAGTTAAAAGATCAAGGTTCAGAAATTCAGATGGGGAACATGTGTTGTCTTAGACTTGTATATTATGCGAGAGATCCCGTTTGTTCAATCCATCCTGTTTGTATTCTGGGAGTTCAACAGACAGTGATATTTCAGAAATGCTACTCTAACATATTTTGAACATCTTACTTCAAAATTACCTGACTCTGAAATGGAGAATGGTACGGAGGTAACTTTTCAAACATGTCATTAATACATATAGAATCTAAAGGCTAGAGATGAGTCCCAGGGAGAAACACAATGAAGAAATTCTTCTCTTCTACAAAGGCAAAAAACTTTCAAATTTATTGACTAGTTTCAGTGTATTTATGATTTCGAGGTTTCAGACTCTAATTGTAAAGCTATTTTTGTTTCTCTGACAGAAAATTTATATTTCTGTTCTTGTAATTTGTTTGGGCAACAATGCCATCACGGTAAACTTCTGTGTGTGAAGATCATTCCATCATAAGAGGCAAATAGACAGAACTTTTAAGAATGAACTGATAATGTGAGAAAAAACTGCTTGGAATTTATATTTGTTGATGTAAACATATGTACATATCATTGAATGTACGTCTGCCTTTATAAAATATGGTATAAGTATGTAAGTGCAAATATATACATAAAGGGGAAAGCACATGTACACTTAAATGGAAATATATATACACAAACACATACATGTAGACACACTGGCACACATATGCATTTACATATATGTTCCACCATGATTATTTGAAAATATATGCAGTTTCTCCTTTTTATTATTTTAGGACTGTGGAAGAACCCATTGATTAATTTTTTAAAGAAGGAAAATAGGAAAGAGATACTGAGCAGTTTATTACAAAATGAAAGAATTAGTTTTAGAATGATATAACTATTAATTTTTTTAAAGTATGTTAAGACGATATATTCTCATTTGCCTTCATGGAAATTTTTTAAGCAAGTAACACACAGCCCTACATCGCATTTTTCACAAGGATATTTTGATAGCTTCTGTGACAAGCAGCACATCTTTATTTAGCTTTGTTTCGAATGGGCCAGTGTCCTGTCAATGAAATGGTATCTGAGACTCAGCAGAGCTGACTGAAGCTTCTGAATCATTGATGAGTTGTTTTATAAGATTTTTCTAAAATCTGTGAAAGTCCGAAATTTTCATTTTGTACAAAATAAAGGCATTTTATCTCCTAAATTGGTTAAGTGAAAAAAGATTTTCTTGCTTCATTTTAAAGTTTTCCTTGCGAATGCATAATTATTTGCCATTCGGTCACTCAAGTCAATGAATCCAATATTATTGTTGTAATTTGATACTATTTCGAGTTTTCCTGTTTCGCCATTGTTCCTGTCCTGTCATATTTGCAATGGGATTGTGCATATTGCTGAGCATAAAAACTTCTCTCTTGTCTTTCCAACCAGCCGCAGTCATCCTTGATGAAAATTTAATTTTAATTTGTCCTTTCTGCATTCGGATGCCAGCATTAAGTTTCGGATAATTTTTCTGATTGCAGCAAATTGTACCACAAGTGTTGATTTTATATTTATGCAGCAATTCATGAATAAATCCAGTGAAGAAAAGAAATTATCCATGAAAATCCTCATGTCCTTTGCTTTTTACACTTTCTCCTAATGATATTACCGTGTTTTGAGCAGCACATTTCCCATTGTTCGACTCGTAGGAATCTCTTCCGAGGTATACTTTCATGTCATACATGTAACCATGGCAGTCCGCAAGCTTGTAAATTTTAATTCCAAAATGTTTATGCTTTTCAGGAATGTATTGGCTAAAAATTACTTCATCTACAGCCAGGTTTTTGGAGGGATCATATATTTCCTTAAAATTGTTTTTCAAATACTCAAATGTCTCCCTTTTCAAAAATCAATCATAATTAAGATCATTTCTGTCTGCAGAAAACGAAGAATTTGCAGGAATCTATCTCCATATATAGTTTTCTTTTAAAAAAAAAGATTTCAAGCATTTTTTCGGTTGACTAGTAATCTTTTATGTATTTTTTTTTTAATATGCCCCATCAGCAATGTCAGCGCCAAAAACTTTCGCAATTTATTTTCATTAACATCCTTCCATGTAACTGTGAGCTCCCCCCCCCCGGGATTCTAATTCAGGATTAAATTTGCCTCATTATTGGTTCCACATTATGATTTGTTATTTTGACAATTTTTTCAATAATATTTCGGCAGAAAAGATTTCTGAAAAATTCAGTTTCTTTTGTAGCTTGATAAGCAAGGCCTCATTTCTGCCAATAAAATTCAAAGCTTTTAGCTTGTCATCAGCTTTTGGTTCAAGCCATTTAAATTTTGAATAAAGAGAGATTTTGTCCATGTTACCAGTTTGTTCCTCACTGTAATTTACCGAATTTGTCAATAAATATGAAGTTCATTCCATATCCTCATGTTTACTTTAAGATCCCTTTTTCCTACATCCAGCTCCCAATTGGATTCACTATTTCTGCAGTTTTTATCATCAAGCTCTTCAAGAAGCCTTTGTATTTCTTCTTCAGTCAGTCCTCTTTTCCTTTTTGGCATATTGCTATAAAAAAGCAAAATAATGCCTAGAAAACTTACAAAAATATGAATGCTCCACAGAAACGCAAAGCTCTGCTTATGATTTACAAATGCAGTTATCCCGAATTTTGTAGCTAAAAGAATGAAAAGGGGAAAATTGGGGAAACCGAATCCACACAAAGACCTTTGAAAACGATTAGCAATTAAGAACGCAGGGGCATTAAATTTGACATTTCACCCCATATTTTCCGCCTGGAAAATGGAGGAAAAAGACATGGCCACTACACTGCAGAAGCTCGTCCATTCAAACTGCCATTATAATGTCCATCCCATCCTCAAAGTGTTAACAAACAGAATAATTCACAAATATCATATTGCAATAAGTACTGTATTTGCACACTTTTAATATAAAAAAATTAGAACACGCACTTTTAATACAAAAAATAGGATCAAGATTTATGAGTGAGCATTATACGCTGAATATAAAAATGATAGATTTAAAAAAAAGAAAGAGATGAACATACAAAACTTTGATATATATACCTCAATGTTTATTTAAAAGAAATGACATATCTTAAGAACTTAAAAATTTTCATTATTGGATAGCATGAAAAGTTCGCCATATTCATCTTCCTTTACATCTTCAGGCACATCATCGAATTCTGTTTCATCTTCACCATGACTGTTATTCTGACCCATAAATAAATAATCATCTTCCTTTTCATCTAGATTGTGAGATATACTACATTTTTTAAATAATTTTTTATTTATGGCGGGTTTAATTTCATTCCACGGTTTTACAATTCACTCACACACTACTCCTAGACTGGCATGATGCATTTGGCCTCCTTTTGTAAAAGATTTTTCACTGTCTAACATGCACCTATTCTACTGTCATTTTAAATTTTCTTTGAATGATTTATTGATGCACACATCTAAAGGCTGAACTGATGGCATTAATCTGCCTGGGATAACTTTCATGTATGCAATAGTCTTTCAACAGTTCTTCCATATTCCTTTAGATGAGATCTGAGCATGTCTCAAACTAGAAGACTTCCTTGATTCTTCAAAGCAACATGCTTTTGCCAAACATTTCTTATCCACAGTTTCGCACACTGTTTTCATCCATCCCTCCTTATCATGAACATGAATAAAAACATCATTTGGGAAATTACATTTTGGCATAATTTTTCTTTTGAAAATAACCATGGGTTTTAATTTTTTGCAGTCCACTAAGCAGGAAAGTGCTATGGCGAGGTGAGATTTTTTGTGGCCTTGATTTTACATGAACAGTTTGTAACGTTTATCCTAAGTTTATTACCAGTTATTTTAAATTTTGCCTCTTTCTTGTTTTATTCTAATTTCAGCTTACAATTTCCTGCCAGAATGTAAATTCAGAAACACAGTAAAATGCAAATGAGTAAGAGTACTATTTAAGTCAATGCTTCACTGACTTCTACAGAGAGAGATTCCTGAGTAGCATGTGTTTGTCTTTTAGCTACGTTCTCTCTAAGCTACTACACTCGACCATACTTTAGGCCCTTGCTTGGCTTTGCCGATTAAATTAATATTTAGGGGCCAACTACGTAAATTTCTGATAGCTTCGGCTATATCTTTCAGATAGCTTTAGTTAAGCTTAATTTAGTTTAAATTCATTATTATTTAAGTTCAAGCTCAAGTGAAGGCTTTGTGTATAGTCCAAGTAGGAGTGGATTGTAAATATTCTGAAAAATAAAGCATAGTTTGAGACTTCTAAGCCAGAACTTTGGTGTCCAAATATTTCAGAAGCCTTTGCGAAACTTTTGTTTTTCTTACAATGCTAAATTATTCATTCCATGCCACAAATCAACTTCACCCAAGTTGCTTTAAAGTTTTCACTTTCATTTGCAAACTGTTCTTGTTGCAGTTAATCCATTCTGGCAATTTCCTAGGACTCCATTTGTCCCACTTTCATCTAGAATAGGCTGTTCCATTACTCCTTTATGCAAATTCCATTTATTTTTTGGCATATTCATTAACGTGATTTTCCTTTTCTTACACTCACGTACAACACTTTCACCAACACTAAACATCCTTGCTACAGCACAATTTCCATTTTCGTTTACAACTTTAATGAATCTGCATTTGAAACCAGCACTGTGTTTGGTTCATTTGGCAGAAGCTATATTTTACTACTAAAAGGAAGACTAGATCAACTGTATTTCAACTAAAACAAATGCAATTTACAAAAGCCTTCTATGTTCACTTCAGAGTCGTCACTTCAAATAACTACAGAAAAAGAAAACATCTGAATCCTAATTACACATATTCATTTGTGTTAGAGGCACATTGATACCCAAATTATGTCTCCCTTTTCACAAAACCCTAGAATAATATTCTTGTACACACTTGCATTGAGTACAACCCCCAGCTTCTTTGCAGAATTATGTACTTCCACAAGCATTCTTACCACACACATATTGTTCCCCTTACTGCTTGTCAATTTAGTACACTACTGTTCAAAAGCTGGGGAAAATCTTCAAATGAATGACTTCAGAATTTAACAGCATGACACACGCATCTCTAAAATTTCTTCATACTGAAAAGGGTGTATGCTATAATGCAAATATACCTAAAAATTGAAAAATAAAGTCGAATTATACGTGTGAGTTGTACATCGATGTGCGCATACACCAGAACATAAGTTATTTTTAAAAAACTGTTCTAAAACATAGGATGGATTTTTGGGGGGGAGTAAACATATTATTTAGCTCCGCTTTGAGTAAACATAACTACAGTCAAATACCGAAAATCTGCCAACCTGCCTCTCAAAACATAAACATTCAATTTACAAGTTCCAGAAACCGCAATATGGAGACCAAAATACTGAAGAAAAAATACTCGCCAAATAATGACATGACAATTACCGAATGATAATGACTCATAACAGAAATACCAAATTATTCATATCATGGTAAAAGTTTTTTTCCCTCCAATCAGCATCAAGGTAAAAAAGCAGATGATTCACTTAACTTTCCTTTCCAGTTCACAATTCCCGTGGTATTTTCTGAGCTTTGTTATTTCACAAGATTGTTTAATACTGCCCTCTTTTTAATCCAGGTATTTTGTGGATAAATTCAAAATATTTTAAATTTCAGTGCTTTTTAATACGACAACAGATAAGAAATGCATTCATGATTTTACTGCTTGCAATGTTCAAAAACAAACACATTGCATTGACGGTAATGCAAAAAGTGGAAATTCTGCAAAAGAAGGAGGCAGGTACTACTCCTCGGTTTATGGCAGAATCATATGGAAATGGACCATGTATGATATACATAAAATAAAGAAAAGCTGTTGAAATTTTACAGCAGCAGTGATTCTAACACCGGAATCAGAAACTAGAAATCTCTGCATGAGGTGAAATTGGCAAACTTGATGATGTCTTGTATGAGTGGTTCTGGTAGCAGCGGAGTGATGGGGTACCAATTTCAGGACCACTCCTGAGAGAAAAGGGAAAGCAGATTTATGCTTGTTTTAAAATACAGAAGCCACGCGATTTCAGCAGTGGTTAGCTGAGTAGATTTGAGCAGCGACACAGTTGTTATCTGAAAGCATGTGGGGGCAAAGCTTTCAGCAGATAAAGATATGGCAAAGGAATTTATTGATAAATTTTCTGTGTTAGTGGCAGAAGAAACCCAGAACGGATTTTTAATATGGATGAGACTGCATTTTTTTGGTGATGTCTGCAAAAAAAGACATTTGTGACAAGCGAAGAAAATGCACTGTCAGGGGTGAAAGAAGCTAAAGAGTTACTATTTTAGTATGCAGCTGGAACTTACAAATGTAAACCAGTGGTAATGGATAAGAGCACCAATCCCAGAGCTCTGACAGGAGTAAAATCCTTACCTGTGATTCACAGAAATAATAAAAATTCCTGGTTCACAAAACAACTTATGACCGAATGGTTCATGCAGCATTCCGTTAAAGAGGCTAGAAGGCATTGCATCAGTGTAAGGTTACCATAAAAATTGCAAGATTTTACTATTATTAGACAACTGTTCAGTACATCCAGATGACACTATTTTAACCCATTAGCCGCTGCTGTTGCATTGACGCAACGGTCAAAATAAATGTGTATATAAATATAACTACCTAAGATATTTTATACCAGCAAATGATTTTGTATAGAGAATATTATGAAGATTACTTCTATAAAAGAATATTTGCCTTCAACAATAATTTTGTTTATAATACTTAATCTCATACTTTAAGCAAAGTTTTTGACCGGGTATTTTTGCCGAAAAAATTTAACGAAAGAAGCGCCGTCTGATCTATTTTCAAGATCACCGTTTATCAGAACATTACATCATTCACACGTTTACATTTGTGTTGAGAAGGAAGGGAAAACATGTGTTGCACTGATGCAACGT
>KK118594.1:42975-105609 GCA_000611955.2 Stegodyphus mimosarum | reverse complement strand
AAAAAAAAAAAAAACTTACTCTGAAGCACCTTAAAAGTTTTTAAAACAAATCTCTACAGGAAAAATTTTTTAAATGTAAAACAGAATAAATAAATAAAATAACAAAATTATGCCTTATTAATATCCCTTATTTTTTATGTCCTTAATGCTTTTAAATAGCCCTGTAATTATAAATATAAATTAATAATGCAATAAATAAATAATTAAATAAATATGTGTGTTTGCGTGAGATATGCTACTAACTGTGCAGTCATGAATCTGTTCTTTTTAACTTTTGGCTGGGTGGATAACGCAGGAATAAGACGTTGACGAAACTAATTTTGGCGAATCACCATCTTTATTGTAGGCACATCAAAATTATTCTTTTGGCAGACAAATTACTTTTCGATCATAGTTGACTACAAATAATTTTTATATGCACATATAAAAAGTTACGACATCATTTCAGGCAAATAAGCAGCAGCGTGAAAAGGAAACGTGTTGCCAGCATGAAAGCGTAAATGAAAGAGAATGCAGCAGTTCAAAAGAAGACAGGAGGACGTGATGGTTTTAGTTCGAGGTAGAGAAAGTTTTAGTTTACAATTATTTGATTGGGCAGGAGGTATCTGCATTAAAATATTATGTAATTTCGAATGATCTCGGACTTGGGAGAAAGGGTTAATTTAGGGGGAGAGCACCAAATTTACAATGTTAATTTTGAGGGCTCCAATTATTTTTTATACAGCTATCATATTTTATTATATCTTACATATACACCCCCTTCAGAAAAAAGGTTGGGTGAGCAGAGTGATAGAAAAAGCATCATTAGAGCAGCAAAATGTGAAAGATATAATTTTGAAAATACAAAACATAATATCAACTTTTAAACAAAAATTATCATCGTAGAATTCTGACTGATATTTTGACTTAATTTGACATTTCACTAAAAGTCATAAAATTTTGAATTCAATAATTTAAACACAACTGCACATTTTTAGAGTTCTCAAGTTCTTAGAATGTCCAATATAAATTTTGTAAAGTTCTTGACGAAAATAATTCTACAGGGTAAAAGTTCAAATTTTTTCACAAAATAAATGTTCAATTAAAAGTCTTTCCAATTTTTGTTAATGGAAATAATTTCTATTATAATACAGAATTCATGACCACTTGAGTTATTTCTTCCTATTGTAGATACACATACTTTAAACAATAGAAAATTCAATGTGAAAACATAATAATATATTGCAATACTGAATACAACAAGAATACTTTGATGATTAATTTGGCACATCCTCTCCAACAAATCAGCGTGCCATCTTGCTGATGGTTGGGGGATGCTAAGTACAATATATCAAAAAACCTCCATTCCTTAGACAAGGTAACTAGGTCTTTGGCATTGTACAATTGTAAAAGTTTTACTGTTTTTCTTCAAAACTCTTTCATATTACTTAATAATAATACAACATTATACAAAATTAAAACTGAAATCGAAGACAAATAATATGTCAAGTTAGTCTTTTCAAATTTTGCAAAAATATAATTAAATTTTACTCTACAATAAGAAAGGAAAATTTTGTTTTAAAATTGTCATAATCTGAACTGTTTTTTAAATTAAAATTACCATAATTTATTTTTTTGAATCCCCGTAATTATATTTTTAGGGAAGGCATTTTAAAATATAAAAATTTTGTATAGATCATTCATACACACAACAAATTTCAAATTTTCACTGTTGTTAAGACATTTAAAATTTAGTTGTTCTTTACTAAACTTGAAGATCCCACAACTTTCTCTAAATGCTAATATATCCATCACATTGGTTCATCATTTGAAAAAACTGGTGTTTATTCCTCACCAGCAGCCAAATTAGTAGTTACTGTAGAAAAGGCCTCTGTTCCTAGGATAGAGGCAACCGGCCTTTTTCGAACTGCTGTATCATTCCATTATAAAAATTAAAAGCATGCTCTATTTTATGAAAAAATATAAATATTTAGATTAAAAATATCTATTTTTTCAGAAAGCGCGAGCCTTCAATGTTTATTTTGAAAACATTAAAGAAATACCTATAATTTAAAACTTTCAAACAATAAATTCATTCTTAAAATACAGCAAAATTTCAAAAATACAAATTCAGAGAAATTTAACAATAGTGCAAAACTATTAATTGTATTAGGAACCTTCCCTAAGTGAAATCATCAAATTCTTTACCTAATTTTTATCAAATTCAATATTTCCCCCCCTTATTCAGAAACACAAAACTATATTTTAAATAAATCATAAAATTTTTAAATTATTAACTTTCATCTTAAAATGATTTAAAATATTACCATCAATAAATCATTACTTATAAATTACTTACAATGCAAAGTTATTTTAAAACATAACTTACTTAGTTTGGAACTTAATACCACTTTCATATCACATTTGATGATATTTTTGATATTTCATACTTTGAAAAAAAAAAAAAAAAACCCCCAAAAATTTCTTAAGCAATTGTTAAATAACAAAAAAAAAAAAAAAAAAACCCACTGAAATTTCTGAAGCACTTGCTGAATAAAGCACAAAAGACTATTTTGCAATTCACATTTTGCTGATAAGGAGCGTTGAATTTCAAAGCACTGGAATGATTTGAAACACTCATCATTTTACTATGAACAAACACTGGATTAATTTTGAACGGCTAGCACTAGATTTCATTTTAAGCATTCGCAGCAATCTATGATTTGATTTTTTAATTTTCATATTGCTGTTGAATTACGCTGCACTTATTAAATCACTGGGTATGCTGGACTGAATTTCAAAGAATGAATTTTGACTTTAAACATTTAAAACTTGTAACACACTTGTTTAGGCACAATTCGGTGCTGTTGACTTGCGCGCATAGATTGATGGAGCCGTAGATATCTTGAAGATTAGCATATGACGGCATTAATTAACTAGTTCTCTTTTATAAATCGCAGCCACAATTTCGATGATAACATTTTGGTGAAGAACAGGTTACATCCTGTCGTCTTTATGTGATATACTTACTACTAAGTGCGCGGTCAAGAATTCGCTTCTTTTAATTTTTGGCTGTAGATATGCCAGGACAAAGATGCTGGCAAAACTAATTTCAGCGAATCACCATCTTTATTGTAAGCACATTAAAATTATTTCTTTGGGAGACAAATTACTTTTCGATCATAGTTGACTAAAAATAATTTTTATATGCACAGATAAAAAGTTATGATGTCATTTCAGACAAATAAGCAGCAGCATGAAACGGAAGCATGTTGCCAGCATGAAAGCGTAAATGAAAGAGAATGCAGAAGTTCACAGGAAGATAGGAAGAAGTGATGGTTTTAGTTCGAGGTAGAGAAAGTTTTGGTTTACAATTATTTGATACAGCAGAAGCTACCTTCATTAAAAAGTTACGTAATTTGGAATGATCTCGGACTTGGGAGAAAGGGTAAATTTAGGGGGACAGCACCAAACTTAGAATGTTAATTTTAAGGTGGCCAATTATTTTTTAAAGCAGCTATCATATTTTGTTATATCTTACATGTCTACATATAATAAAACAAAGAGTCTGCGTGTGTGTGCCTTTCGTTCGTGTTGCGAGAAAGCTAACAGACCCAGGGCCACGAAATTTTGTACATATGTGTATCTACACAAGAGCCAGTGCACCTCGAAGCGATTTTTTCGAAATTCGAATTCGAATTTTTTTTATTTTATGTTTTGTGACCAAATCGCGTTATTTTGAGACATAATGGGCTACAGGAAAGTGAGATTTCACTCTATACATTTCATTTTTACATTGTCGTGAAGCGTAGACACTTCGCTATTTTACGAACTTAAAATAAATTTCGTATTTCAATAAATCGATTAAATACGAATTTATTTAGGAAGGTGAGCTTAACACCTTTTAAACGGAATTTTTTTTAAAAAACTTATTTTAAAAAATGTGCTGTTTATTTTCCTTTGATTTTTGGACACGTTGAACTTTAATCCTTTCGACTCCTTTTAAAAGAAGAATTTTGGAAAAAAAATAATATTTTGTATTGTTTTTTAATTTTTTAAATGAAGCTTCCGAGTACACTTCACATATTTTAAAATATGGTTTTGGCAACAATTTTTCATTCTTATTGTTGTTGATAGATTTTTGATGAAATCGCATCATTTTGAATAGTTTCATTCTTTTAGAAATGTGGGTTTGCAACGTTTTTCATCGTATTTCTTATGTCACTTTTTTTAAGAAATTGAACAGTTTAAGTAATTGAAAGATTGTTTCTCTTTGCAAAGGTAAATTGTTTAATTAATTTATATATCTATATATTTAAAATGACGAGTCTTTCTGTGCGTGCAGGTGTCTTTCGTTCGTACTGCGCGTAAGCTAATAGACCCAGGCCTATGAAATCTGGTACACAGGATGCATCTAGACAAGAGCCAGTACACATCGATTTTTCAAAATTCAAATGAGTTTTTTTTTATGAAATAGTATCAAATTGATGATTTTCTCATTATATGAACAACAATGGCACGCAGCCATTGTTGCTGATATCAGCACTATTGCCACTCGGAAAAATGAGGGCGATAATTCTGTGCAGTTTTAAATTTAATGTTTCTCTTAGATACTGGACGTTTGTCTAGAGAAGGCAGCAGGAAGTTGGTTAATTTATTTATTAGGATAATTAATATTTGTATTAAGGGATATTGCTTATTTCATTGTATGCTTTTTATATGTAATGCATTTTTAACTGAATTTTTTTTTTCCGTTGTTGTTTGTTTCTTTTTCAATAAAATTGTTCTGCAGAGTAAAATTCTGTGCAGTTTTCAAATTTAATGTTTGGTGTTCTCTTTAGGCATTTTTCCGGTACACTTAAAAGCCAGACGAAGGCTGGCCGCGCAGCGGCTAGTATATAATAAATTAATGTAACATGCCACTCAGACGGTATATGTATATTATTGAAAGAAGGTATATAATAATGCAATTAAACGTCTCTAATATGCCTTATTTATTTCGCACTTTCAGTCTGAACATTATGATTCATCTTTTCTGTCCTGAAATCCACAAAGTACAACCTTTGGCTCCAAGCTTTGTGGATTTCTGGACTTCTACTGTATTATACATTTGTTGTTTCAAAAATAATTTGGTTGCATGGATTTAAAATATCAGAATTTTATTGAGAGGATATTTTTTTCCTGCTTTCAAAAGTATGGTTATATTTTTTTTATGAGCGAATTCGCTTCATTGTTCTGATTTCTCTGCTCAAAATGTACTAATACAAAGTTTTGTTCATGTGATGTGACGATTTTGAAATAGTATCATAAGTAAGAGATTTATTCCTTTCTTAAGTGGACAAAATGATATGCTAATAGCACATGAAATCATATTAACCCTCTGAGCACCTCAGGTTTTTTTATATGTCAAAAAGAGCTGTATTTAAACTGCACTTATTAAAACTTACATTCATTAAGATTATATTTATATTTTTAAAGGAAGAAAGCAAAATATCTTAAATTATAAGGTAATATAATACCAAGTGACAAAAGATCTCATGACTGGATAAAACTAGACATGCCACTCAGAGGGTTAATATAAAATATTAGCAATAAAATTGGTTTGATTTATTTGAGCATGGCAAAGCAATGAGGGCAATCAGTCTACGGGAAGGGATGCCTATGTGGGAAACTTTCTAAGGGTAACTGGTTCATACACATATCACATATGGGAAAAACCATGAAATGTCCACACAGCCAGCCTGCTCCACCAGAACTTAAAACTCCAGACTGAAAAACCAGTATGAACAACTAGAAACAAAAGGGATTTATAATGAATTTGAACCTTTAAAATTATTTGAATCCAAATGGTGGGAGGGCTCAAGCTAGTTGGCATTGGTTGATGATAATTGGCCTATCTTAAATTCAGTTGAAAATTAAAGGGATATAACTTCAATATTAAACTGTGATAAATTGAATTATTTTGAAATGAGAATTTTACTGCATATTTTGATTGCTAATGGTATATTATTAATCGAAAAGTATGAGGACTGTGATGGAACTGTATTCCAAATGTATCTGTATCTAGGCGACTGTTCTGATAATTCTTTTTTTCCTTGTAAACTACATGTGTCATGATTTGTAATAAGTTGAAAATTAAAGGGATATAATTTCAATATTAAACTGTGATAAATTGAATTATTTTGAAATGAGAATTTTACTGCATATTTTGATTGCTCATTGTATATTATTAATCAAAAAGTGTGAGGACTGTGATGGTAACTGTATTCCAAATGTATCTGTATCTAGGCGACTGTTCTAATAATTCTTTTTTTTTTCTTGCAAACTACATGTGTCATGACTTGTAATAAAACTGCATCACAAAGATTGTATGAAAAAGCACTTATAAGGGGACAGTAGATTAGCAATCAATCCATTCTCAACAAGAGCAATATACAGTACTCAAATAACTAAAAGACTACTAGATAAACTACATAAACATAAAAGTAACTAATTATCACAAATACAATCAAAACAAAAATCTCAAAACCTTGGCAGCATTACAGATTTTACTAATTCATTCATGCACCTTTGCTTAATTTTGAATAACTCAGTAAGTTTTCATAACACAAGGAATAATTTCTCTTAGGGAAAATAGGCCACAATCATTTAAAAACACATAAATTGAGCTTTTATAAATTAAAAAATTATGGCCAGCCAAAAAACTATCAATCATATCATTAAAAAAATCTTTACAAGAGGACAAGATACAGAATTATCATAATAGATATAAATATCAATTAACATTTATCATTTAAATGATAAATATTGTAGCAAATGCCACATACTCAGAGAAACATTATGAATGGTAGTATTTTTACAAGACAAATGAACTTGAACACATACAAAATCAAAAATGAATTTACTGAATTATGTTTTCACAAGTTATGAACATTCAATGTATCCACCTTTGTTTAGATGGTACAACTTCTTCTATACAAGGCACTTCAGCTCTTAAATGACTTGGCATCTGGCTATAGGAATGCAGCTGTCATACAGTATCATAAATCCTGGAAGTGCTGTTAAAAATTATATATAGATTTTGTTCATCTTGCGACTTCATGAAAGATTATCCACATGAACAAGTCAAATGAACTCAAGTAACCTGACAGCCAGCATGAGTGTTTCATAATATGCCAAGGAACAGCAATCAATTGCTGTGGCAGCTCCTCACTTGCTCCTGCAGCACAAATAAGCATAGTTACCAAAATATGATGAAGCATTGTCTAACTGTAGCATGAAGTCACTGTCATGTAATAAATTTAAATATAGCATTCCAGGATGAAATGACGAAAAAGGGTAAACTTTCCTAAGAAAGATGACACAGGACCCATAGAGCAGTTGCTATGATGTTACAATGATGTCCCAATGTTACATTTTCGTCACATTTGTGACCACGCTATGTCACATTGTGATGTGGATGTAAATGTTGCACAAAGGACACACACACACACATATCATAGCAAACGTTCAACGTGACCAAAAATTTTTCAGTGTCTCCCACCCTGACCCTGCACCCATAATTCTTTAATGGGAGGCATAATTCTTTAGTGGGAGGTATTCTTCCATGCTGACCTTGCACCTCCGATTCTTTATTAAAATATTTGAATAAACCTTTGAAAATATATTATTTTTTATGCTAATGGCTTGCAATTTTATTTATTTTTTATTTTTATTTATTTATTTGTTAAAATACTGATAGCAGGGTTGCCACTCAAACAGGAGAATGAAATTCCCTGACTTTTCCAGGTGCGTTCTAAAAAAATTCCAGTCTATCCGTGTAGTGCACTTTGGCTGTGCTCAGCGGTAAAATAATTATGGTACCACTTGAAAACACAAAAATTTTACAGTTACATTTGACTTATTATCCCCAAAGCATTACTATTTTAACTATAATAGTTGTTTTCTTCATTGAAGATTGAGATTACACTCTGTGATTAGACTCTAGATTGAAATTTGGATTAAAAAATGTCTTTTTTTTTTGCAGACATTTTGCAGCTAAACAAAAGAAAGAAATCTATTTAATGATATTTTTTAAATAAATTTAGGTATTTTATATTTATTTAGCAGCATACATAAGCAAAAAATATGTGCATTAAATTTTGTGATGTGTACATCATCATACTGCTAGAATTAGCTTCAGGATTATGCTACAGAAGAAATTTGAAAATATTATTTACTAATAATAAATAAATTTTAAGAGAAAAAGCAACATTAAATTATATAAATAACATTAAAATAATTAAAAACTGAATTATAATAATCAACGATATTTTGGCGAATAGAATTATATTAAATGGTTAGCCTAGATGACTGATTACTATTTTTTTATTTTACTGCAAAATGCAAATAAGGCATTTATTAAAAAGGAAAAATAATAATAAAAAAATGTTGAAAAGATTTTGCGGTAAAATCCTACTACTATACGCTACGGCCTAGGCTCGATTCTGAAAATTGCTGCCAACACCAAAATGACCCGTTTACTGCTCATCATCATGTCGCCAAATCCTGGGTGTCCCGTACATGGAGGTTAGAAGAGTAGAATACGGCTATTCTAACCTCTATGGTAACGTATACTATGATTAAACCGATTTTGTTTTATACAAGAATACATATTTTCTTTAGTTCAACATGCACTGCACATGCGAGTCTCTCGATTCTGGAGGCTACTGGAAACCAAAGCTACTGGAATCTTGCTTTGTCTTTGCAAAAGACAATCTGATTGGAGCTGCGAAAATTGGCTCTGTGCCAGCTGCCCGTATGACGCTAACGCGCATCAAGAAAAGAATCGCTTCCAACGTAGAAGCAAAACTCTCGTTTTTTGGAGAGATCGCTGTATAAAATTCCCTGACTTTTCCAGATTTAGACTAAAATATTTAAATTCTCTGACTTTTCCCTGGATTTTTTGGTCAATTTTCGAATTCACTGACTTTTTACAGTTCTCCCGGTTTTCCAGGTAGCGTGGCAACCCTGTGATAGTTTATAGCATGTTTTTACTTGATGCGATAATTAAGACAGCCTGGAACTATATTCTGTGATGAATGCATATACATTCTACCATATCTAGTATTATCCAGAGACACCAACCAAAGACTTTAGCAAAGCGTTTTTTGTCTTTAGAATTTTTGCGACCATTTTTTTAGTTCCATTCTTCCTGTTAGCTGAATATCTCATTGCTGCTAAATTTTCAGCCAAGCACTGTTTATAGTACGTGGATGATAATGACAGCAGTAATAATTAATATATAATAATAAAAGCTATGAACAAAAAGAAATAATGAACTGACAATCAATAGACTTTTTTTCTTTGGGGAGGGGTATTATCAAGAATGCGGAAGGAAGGGCATCAGCAAATGTTTACTCTAATTGTGGTTTCACTGCTTAGAAATTTTAATCTAAGGAATCAGTTTCATTTGGTAGATATAATTCAATTTTGGTAGCTTTAATATTGAAAGATAATGTCAAAAAGAAAGTTTTTTTATTTTATTTGCAGTACTTTGCATAGTGCTCTGCTATTTTTCAAAATTATTTTCACAAATTAATTAATTACTCCCATGCATGCACTTTCCAATGACACCCAAACTTCCATAACCAGGTTCTTGCTAAACATAATATGATTTTTTAATTATTACAATGTTACAAATGGCATATTACTTTACAATGCTGTACATTTTCCATGAGTTACCTTTAAGTAAACTTCTGAAATTATTTCTAAAGTTATATTACATTTGATCTTTTCTTCTCATAAATTAAGTCACGCTTTTACATATAATATAGTTGTGTTGTTAAAGAGACTCAATTTCTATATTAAGAGATTTAGTTCAAGAAAAATATTTCTTAATTTAGGCTGAGTTACTTGAATATGACAAAACACACAATGGCTGACTACCGGAGAGGAGAGATGACTTTTTGGAGGACTTTTTAAGGGATGAAAACCAACCATGCAAAAGTATGTTTTACTTAAGATGTTAAGTGAATATAATTATAATATTACATTTTTAAATAGATACACTAATTATTTAAAACAGTACAAAAATAAGGAAATTATATGTTGTCAGTACTTACATATGACAGAAGTTAAATCTCACCTATGACAAAAGAGTGTAAGTTAATATTAATTCGTGTCCAAAAGTACAAGTTACTTCATTTCATAAAGAAATTGAATTTAAAACTGTATTTCAAAAGAATTTAATCAACTGTAGAAAATTTTATAACTGTAATGAAAATTACTATAAATCGAAATATATATTAAGCCACACTGACAAACTTTATCCAAAATAATAATTTTATTTTAAATTAATTTATTTTACTCTAGCAAACAAGATACTTTGTTATTAAAAATTTCAAAATCACATCTAATTTAATTATCTAACTTAATCACATCTAGTTTTGCTTTGATGTATCATTTTCAGAAATGGACAATGAAATGATATTTTGCATTCATCTTTAAAAAATCTATGAAAGCCTTAAGTTCTGCATTCATCTTTAAAAAGCCTAAGGAAATTAAGGAAGGAACCTTTTACAAAGGAATTTAAAAATTTCACTGTAATAATTTGAAAATAAATTTCTATTACAAATTTCTTTAAGCCAATTCCTGGAGAGTCAGTTGAAGTATTTGAAAACTACGGATAACTGAGCTGCCTTTAACTGTAGGACAACCAAATATTTCTTTTAATGTAATAGGACTTTTTTATTATTTGTTTAATTTAATGAAAGTTTTAAACTTACGGACTTGAAAAATGAAATCATTTTTGACCAGTAATGCAATATGAAGTATGTCTCTCTTTTCAGAAAAAGTTAAGTAATGGAATAATTTATATTTTCATTTAATAAGGCAAATCTCCATTTGAACTTTAAATAAATAAATAATAATAATAATGAAGTTTCAACTGAGTAGACTCTAAAATGAACTATATAAACAAGTTTTTACATTTACTGTGCTAAAAAAAACTAATTTTTATGTTAAAGAGATCATATAATTTATTTTTCTCCAATTAAAAGCATGCTAAGAAAATGTTTAATTCCCATTTAATAATAAAATCAACACCAAAATATGTAACAATGCCTTTTTGCCACTTTAGTTTACTTTTTTGAAACCCTTTCTGGTCCTAATAAAGAAAACCAAACGATACACTTAAATGAACTCTAGCTGCACAGCATCAGACCCATGCATGCCATCATATTTTAATACCTATAATTAATCTCATAATAGTTTTTGCTAAATGTTTTTATTACCTTTAAAATCCTTATTTATGCAGTATTTGCACCCCATTAGTGACAATAGCCTGAATCACCCAAAAATGGTACGGCTCTGTGTTGCACAGATTCATCTAGATTAAATTAACAACTATTTAAAAGTATGCATTGTAAAGTATAACATCTTCGTATTACTTAAATTGAAGCAAAAAACTGAAATCATATAAAAGACAAAATTAATCTCGGATAACACAGAAATAGTTAATAATCCATGCAATTACAACTTTGGATATCTTATTTCAGGTAACTGGAACTCCCCTCCATTTTCACATTTATGTAAAACGAGAAGAATAGCACGAATGCATGTATCTCCCCTCTACGTCAAAACATATTTATTTAATCCTCATCTTTGTTCTGTAAAATCTTATCAAAATAATTCCAGATGGCCAACTTACGAAATGCTTCTGATTTCATTCTATAGTTCCAGAAATTTGTGAGTAGCACATAATCTTCCTTGATTTTCTCATAAAGTTCGTGAACTTTTGGTACCCTTTTGACACTAATTGTTTCATTCTTAATGCGTCCTTAATAATAACCTTTAAATTTTGACTCAATTATTATGTATTAATTATTACTGCTGTCATTCACGCCAGTACATAATAAGTGTTTATTTCCCATATGTGTTGATTAAAACATGGAAATTTTGAATTTTGAATATAAACAGCTGAATTTAGTTCAGTTTACCATATGAGCTTTTAGCAGTACTTAAGCACTGCTATATATTCTCAGAAACGAGAAACACAGATTTTCCAAAATTCAGCTTTAATAACAATACAGTACAAAGTCCGAGATCCGGATGTCCAATATCCAGAATGATCTAAAATCTGGACCTTAAAGGCACCACCCTTTTTTATGATTTTTTTGGGAGGTATGCTTCACCTATGTGCATTTGATTCCCCCCCCCCCGGGGATAAAACATGCGACTAGTCCCGGTTCTTAATCTCACTTCAGCACTAAATAAAATACCTCATTATTGAAGAAATAATCATTTTAGCATAAATTTGTGCAATCAGTAATTTGACTCCGTAGCTGCGTATCTGCTTGGCATACATCTCAAACCGAAACCTTCTACATAGAAATATTGCTGATTTTATACCAATTAATATTTTATATCTTTGATGCTAACCAGGTAAATCATTATCATATTTTGCTTTAATCACTGACAACTTCAGTAATGACTCATGCAGAGAAGGCTAAATAATTTTTTATATTAGTAATTGAATAACAAAGAGTGTGGGTAATCTTTTCTGTTGACATTATGCCTGGTACCAATTACAGATTCAAGTTAAATAAATGCGCTAGATAAGGTGAGATATAACAAAAATTTCTTTCCATATGCTAAAAATAGATTTTGTTAATGATACTCTTAGGCCAAAAGATTACATTAACGCTATTTGAAATAAGAATAACTGACTTTTTATTCATATAAAGCCAGAACAGCACAGAGATTGCATAGCCACAAAGAAGAGTTAACAGAAGTTTTTCATTGCAATGACAATGTCCCAATCATCAATCAATTAAAGGATTGCGAAATCTGTAGTACGGTTCTAAATCTGGACAATACTGCTACCGATAATGAATAAAGTGACAGAGAGGAAATTGAAAACCAAAAAATTTCGAATGACAAGTTAGTTAGAATTTTCAACACAGCATTTACAGTAGTTGAACATTGGAGCTTAGTAATTGAAGAAGAAATTATATCCATCTATGGAATTAAACAGAAAGTATTAGCATAAAATACAAAACAACTTGCATTGAAAGAAATGTTTAATAAAGTAAACATAAATATTAAGCTCCTTTTTTTTTTTGTAAATTTTGATAAGTGCTTCATTTTTTCATAAATTATTACTTCACATTTTAAATTTTATAATTACTGCATGCCATCTTACTAGACTTAAACTGATGATCTAATATCCGGAAAGATCCCAAATCCGGGATAGCCAGTCCCAATGAGTTCGGATCTCGGACTTTGTACTGCGATTGTTTTAAAATGGAATGATAAATTCATCCAAATTTATCATGCTTTTGCATGATAACTAAGTAAAACTGCATTAAATTAAAACTCTGTTAAGAGAGCAGCAAAATGCATTGAAGAAATGCAGAAATATTTAAAAAAGTGATTCAGACTAATCAGCTAATGAAACAAGTAGCACAACATTTTTACTTAATATGATTATTTATACATATTGAAGCTCTGTAGTGTTAATTTGAAATTTATAATTTAAAAAGTGTATAAAATTGTAATTTGTCGATGGAGAAATGATGGTGAAAGACAATGCACGTTTTATATAACTAAATATAAATTCGCTGTAATTTAGTTTCCAAAGCCATGTTTTAGACCTACAGACATTAAACCACGCCTATAACATCACTGTAACACTCAGATCATCACAGAGATATATTTGCAGTGTCAAAATGACATTGTCATGCTGTTGGAAAAGACTTTTATTTCACATATGCAGACATTACGACAATTCATGCATTCATAGGGTGCAAGATTGCCTCATCATAGCTGATTAACTTGCTGAAGAAATTCTACTCTTCAATGCATCACAACATTTCATTACAAACTGTCAAGTAATTTTCTTTATCATCAAGATTACACTTTTGAGATGGTCATGTGACACATGCATAGGCTGCCAACTTTATTTCACAGCCTGGTGTGCCATATATCAATCGCTGTTTAAATTGGCTGTTTGGGTGTACCACATATGAAATTTTACACAAAATGTTTAATTAGCATCACCTCTTTTTACCACTAGATGTATCCCTATGTTTGTTATCGTGGAATTTACTGAGACTGGAGAAGGTTGACCTTCATTCCATTGCAATAATTTTTATATTTGGTATTTTGCTTTGGAATAAAAGTGGAAATCATCAGTTGAGTAATGCAAATAAACAGAGTTCGCTATTAACTGCATCAGCTGATATAAATGCATGAGGATGATTTCAATGCTTCAGAATACTTTTGATTTACTTTCTCGTGTGCAGATATCCTAATGTTAAATAATCTCCAAATGTTTTGGAGGTTTTATTCATTTCTGTTAGAGTTTGGCTAGAGTTCAGGTGAATATTTTATTTATTGTTCAGCGAAGCATTTTTTTTTTGTACTTCAAATGGCAAGTAAAAATATATAAATAAAAATTTTCAAACTAATTCTGACAATTAGTATTCCTTTCATAAAGTGCCAGAAATATGAAAAACTGAACCACAAATTTACTTTATGTAAATTTTTCCAACATTTGGCTTCGCAGCACAAATTGCTCATCCCAACTGTGTCCTGTTAGCGTGATGTTCCAAGAGAGCACCTCAGTCGCAAAGGTTAAGGGACTACGTAATTCGAGAAATTGCAATTAATACTGCTTATTACTAAATGTTCAAAATGGATCTTCTGCACTGGGAAGTGACCTTTACTTGCCCTTCACAAAGGCTTCGTTGGAAAGAAACTACCTCATTTGCTCAACTTCTGTTTATATATATCCTGGCTAACCTGAATGCTTACCATTTCACAAAGAACTCTCCTCTTGGTATTTCTCATATCAATTTATTGCACACAGGTGGAACCTTTTCGTACTTGCTAAAAAAAGTCTTTCCAAGCTAAGAATGGACTTGCAAAACGCAATTCAAGGAAGCAAAATGTTTTCTCAAGTTGTGTCAGAGCCACTGCAAGTGTGTGAACAAAAAAGTGTGTGTGGTGGTAGCCAGTGGAGCTTAACCCTCTGAGTGGACCCGCTTTTTGGATATGCACATGAAGAATTGCACTTAAAAAGCTTTAATAAGCTTAAGTTTGTAAAATTATTAGTTTTAGTTTGTTTTTATAAACTTGCATTCATTAAGATGATATTTACATTATTAATGCAAGGCTAGAATGACCTTTTCACCCTGTTCTTCATGTTATCTAACCAAACCGCCTGCGAAAATCAAATTCCTAGACTTCGCTGCACATCTGGCGACTTCTTGTCAAATCCAGCATACTTTTAAATGTTAACTTGTTAGTAGTCCATTGTAGCGTAAAATGTAGGCGGTGTTATTCATTGTCTTAATTTATATGAAATTTTTTACTATTGTCTAAATGTGACGCATACGAATTTGATGGCAATTAAAACCGGATTCGTTATTTAAAACTCGAAAAGGAAAAGCTAATAACGTATTCCTTGTAGTTTGGGTTAATTTTTTCCTGTCCAATACCGTTCACTTAGTTAAAAGTAAAACATGTAAATTAAGAAAATTTGGTAGTAAATTATTTTCTCTTAATTTTTATTAAGTTTACACAGCTTATTGCTTCCAAAACAGTGAACAAAGGAAAATTTCGATCTTTATTTTCTAAAGATGTTAATTTGATTTTAATTTGTGATTATTTAAAAAACCATTGACTATATTTTATAGCAGACATTATAAAAATTATATCCTGTATTAAGTGTCTCCTAAGACACATACTCTTCCAGTTACGGCCAGGCAATCACCCTCCTACAGTACATCTTATCCCATCTTTTTTTATTACTGTTTAAAATCAAAAATGAAATTAATAAAAATACTGAAAACCGAGATCTGCAGATTACAGTCTAATGACTAAAGAGTTTACCATTAAAAATTTCAAGATATTAAAAACAAAATACAAGAAAAATATTAAAAACTTTAAAATTGTAAAACAAACAAAAATTCAGAAGCAAATGATCTTATACCAATTAATTAAGCCTATACCAAACACTTAAAAATATAGCATAATAAGGTATTTCTCCCACCTTCTTAGGGCTTCGTGGTGCAGCGGTCAGCAGCTCGGTGCATATTCGAGAGGACCGTGGTTCGAGTCCCAGCGAGGGCATTGCTCATTTTTCATCTCTCCTGCTTTAAAAAAAAATGTCTCTACAGTGGCGCCTGAACAAAGAGGCTATGATGATTCTCCACCACCAGGATTTGGTGATTGGGTCTCCTAATCCCCATAACCCTTTAAAAGGGGGAGTATATAAGATATTTCTCCTGCCTTCGTAGTGTAGTGGTCAGCATGCTCGGCGCATATTCGAGAGGTTATGGTTCGAGACCCGGCGAAGGCATTGCTCATTTTTCATCTCTCCTGCTTTCAAATAAATCTAATATCTCTACAACATTAGAAATGTCTTGTTAGTTACAACAAAGCACAAATGTTTATAAGAACTGCATTTACTGTAATATTGAATGTTATTGCTTTTAAGACATTAACCGCATTAATTAACTACTGGTTGCTTGTATTTTAAAATTAAAGCTTTTATGCCTTGTCGAATGAAATGTCTATGTGTGATCGGGCATGAAAGGTGAGTCTTTTGTTTCACACAGGGGAATACATTGCTTTTATATCCCTCAATTTATAAAAAGCAGGCTGATTCAGCTCTCCGAGAATCTGTGAATTATATTTTGCTGCACAGGACTGTATAAGTTAGATAAAAACAGTACATTTCCTTCGAGGTATAAAAATAACAAGCATATCATATGGAAAATCTGGCTATTCCTTTCCTTAGATGGAATCATCTGCATATCAAGCGTATTAATGACAGAGTTGCTTACGCCGTGAAACACAGGCAGTATGTAGCGAGTTCGTTTGTAATGATTGTAAGCTCTGACCTGCATGGGAGTCTCTCAGTGTATTATATAAAAGAACTCTTTTACCTTTACGATGTCCCCACAAAGACATCTCATCTTTTAGACAGAAACTCTTGTTCCTTCTACCATAGTTAACTTAAAGAATCAGTACTTCAGTATTGGTTAAGTTAGGTGATCTGAATATCGCAAAGCACGCAAGAGCTATCTGATTAAGGGTGAGATACATTCATGGAGGACTTTCCAAAGGAAAAGGGCTTGTATTCACGTTACACATGGGAGAAACCATGAAAACCGACCATGAATCCAGCCCATTCCACTTGGGTTCAAACAATATCAAACTACAAGTATTCAGTGATCTTAACCACTCAGCTACTGGTGAGACTTTCATATTATATTTTCTAAGGGTAGTATATTCAAAATTGTATTTTTAATTTGTGGCCCTGAAAAGAGTTTTTTTTACTGAGGTATTCAATCCCGCTAAGATCGTTTGAAGAATCGGAGGTCTCCGACTCATCAATATTAAATTTCACACAATCAACAGTGTTCTCCACCACACAATCTAATTTCCACATATTCTCTTCTTCTATTACGTGCCTTATGCATTTAGCCCATTGCATAGGAGTCACCAAATCAATCCCTTTCTCAATCAATTTACAGACTTCGATCTTTTTAAAAGACCTGTTTTAGGATGCCACATATCCTTTCACACTACTCCATATCAGTTCAATTGGATTCAGTTCGCAATAATATGGTGGCAAATGTAGCAGAGTATGTCCAGCTTCAGCAGCTACAGCATCGATGCGATGCAATTCAAATTGTTTTCAAGCCTTAGAAACGAGAACTAAAAGTTCTGCTTTCAACATATCAGCTTCCCAAGGAATATTTTTTTCTGTCATTCAGAGCTGAATGTCTACTTTCCTTGTACTTGAAGAAGGAATGTTTTCAGAAAAAACACTGTGATAAGACACATTATCCAATACAATTATGCTGTTCAGTTGCAGGTTAGGCAGTAATTTTTTTTCAAGCCAGTTCTCATAATATTCTTCCCTTGTGATAATTTCCTTTCTTTTTTTAGCTTCAAATATATCACATGCTTCAGGAACAAATCCGTTTGCATTAACAGCAAGAACCAGCATCATGAGCCTTTTCCTGAAGGAGCAATTAAACCTGCTGAAAGACCTCTCAAAAAGACTCTCAGCACTTTTTATAGTAGTATTCTCCCAAATTTTGGTTCTAGAATGCCCAAAATTTACCCAAGTCTCATTGCCATAACAAATTGTCCTACCCTATCAACGATATTTTTTTATTTCTTAGATATCTATGCCTCCAGCATTGAATACCGTCACATTCAATCAAAATTGACTGGAGCATTCATTTTCTGTATGCAAATCCTAAACCATTCATCCTACTGTGTGAATGGACATACTTGGCAAATCAGACCTCATCATTTATAACTTTAGCCACTTTTTGCACATATGGAATTTCATTCCATAAAAAGAGACGATGAACCTTCCTTCGTATTGTTCCTAAAAATATGCTTTTTTTTTTATTTTGATTTCATACGATTTGTGCTTGTCACAGAAACATCAGTCAAAGCAGCAGCAAAAGTAATAATATCATTATTGGATTTATTAAGAAAATGATCCCGTAATTTGACAAAAACATTCATAACAATATCTTAGCAGAACTGTGCAGTGGTTTTCCAGTTTTGTAAAGATGGAAATTATACACATATGTCGAAGACGATGCAGACGGCATGACTATTGCTTTTTTCCCCTTCCAAGCAGTGAATGAATGCTTTAATTGCTTTTCTCATCGAGAGTGGGGTGAGGTCGGGGTTGCTAGAATTTGCAGTTTCGCCAATAATGCCAAAATAGGGGATATCTTCCTGCTGGTCATCCAATGATTTACACGATTTGGCAAATTTTTAAATAAAAAGCTGGATGCAACGTAATCCATCGTTTCACACATTTTTTTCCTTACATTCTCTTTGTTCAACAGTATTCATATTTCACAGCGTAATTTTTACAATATTATTTCTTAAAATGGTAGAACTATATTCTATGGCGGACACACTTACTTTCTATTATATCCAGTATTCCCAATTTAGGTTGACCTGTCATATAGGGAGACACACAACCATTAATAAGTAACTGAACCTAAACATATTTACACAACAGCAAACAATGTTTCTTATTAGCAATGGATTTATTTCTTAACTAGTTTCAAATTTGCAATTTACATAAATAAATGTGTTGCTTCATAAAATTTATGACAGTTTACTAATATGTTTTTCAGACTTTTAGTATTCTATGGAAAAAAGAATTATTGAAACAGAAATTAAATATTTTTAAATGCACAATTTAGGCATTAAAGAAAGTAATTCATTTAAACGTTAAGAACACTTTTTCAATACACATATTAACATTTTTAAAATTATGTGTAAATGGCCTTTCAATTGAAATGCTTCATAACAATTAGAATTATGCCACCCTGATGCCTTGATAGGCACAGTGTGGGCATAATGCTGCACCTGGGTTTCTATCCCACAGAAGGTTTGGATGTTTGTTTGTTTAGAGCATCATGGCAGCACTTAAAATACTGGTGAGGTAGAAGTTGTCACAAGAGGCTTAGTGGTAGAGGAAGCGGGATGACAAACTCTAGGATCCATTCCCCAAGGGTTTCTCCATCAAAATTCGAATGAAACTCATTTTCGCATATGTAAAATCTGTCACACTTGGTACACGACAACTAACTGACCCACTACTATTGGCCATTCCCAATGAATGCATTAAGTCGTAATGTGTATTTGCAAACAATTATAATTATACGCATGACAGTCTCAAAAATAATTTTCATTGTTACTCAAAGAAGTTAATTAATACTTACCAGAACAAGGCATGAATCAACAAGACAAAATGTTCCAGATCTTCCTATACCAGCACTGCAATGAACAACAGGTGGACCAACATTAGAATTCAGAGCCCCCGATTCTCGAACCGAAAATAAAAAATTTAGAAATGCTGCAGGAGATTCAGGTACACCAAAGTCAGGCCAGGTTGTATAGTGGAACTGTAAAACCCTTCTTGAGTCATGAGTCTAAAAAATTAAGAGAAAATTGTGAAAACTGAATCGTGTTCTACGTACTCGAACCATAAAATTCAGTTAAACAACAATATCGAAAATTAATTTTTAAATGAGCATATCTTTAGAATTTCTGATACACAGTATTGTAAGCTGGAGATAAAAATGTTTTTTTTTTCATACAGTTTTGCCATTGCTCATTTTGAAATCGTTGAGTTCGTTAATAAAAAAATTGTTGAAGTGTTAGAAAATATGAAATCGATAATAAACAAATTTTAAATTAGAGCTTACAGATGTCCCTAGTTTGACACGGTACGTAGCGACACCACCGAATACGGTGGAAGATTGCATTATTCAAAATTGGATTGCTCTAGGTACCATTGTTTTATCACAATGCAAGAAACATACATACATTTATGCAGATTCTTCATTATTTAATTTCCTTAAATATAACACAGGACGATAATATTTGGTGGCAACAATTGAAAAGTGAACCGACATTTAAAGTTTTCAACACAAAATGTCAAAACGGAATTAACAGCCCTTCTGGGATAACAACACCCTTTGGGCTAAAAATCATGAAATATAACGAGAAATGTCAGTTACGAAAAATTTGCTTTCAAGGTAGCATTTTTTCTCTTCGTCGCATAACACTGGATGACAACTTATTAAGTCATGTGAAAGCGGTGCTTACCACATAAGGTAGACTAAGCAAAACTGTAAATTTCAAGCACTGTTACATTTTAGCAAATGCTGAGTACTAAATAAATAAAATTCCTTTCGTTAGAGCTATATTACTTGTTTTAATGAATATTTACTTTAAAAGTACATATTTATTTCATGCTAGCCATGAGTAAGTTGTAAATTGAATATAATTAATGTGTCAAAAATACTGCTCATCAAGAGACACCGCAGTATATTTCAGTAACCTAAAAAATAATTTCAGTAACCTAGAAAAATTATTTAGATATATAAAAATTACTACAGATATTCAGCAAACATTGCTTCACCTGAAACCATTGTTAATTAAAATTTTAAGGCATGAAAATTTGGAACTGTAATTTAGAAGCAGATGTAACTTTTTTAACAAGGGAAGGTAAATCTGTCATTCAAAATGCAACCGATAAGAGATACTATAATTGGCCATTCATCACTTCAGAAACTGCATTCAAATGTGGAGAATGTTGCTTGATACATCTATAACCATACAACAAAAGATTTCGTGGAAACTTTTGTCCCATTATTATTACGGCTATAACTGAATGAGACATAAAAAAGCAATCGCTTTCCAAGAATGCGTGCAAATATGGAGACCAATGCCTAATGCATCAGTAAACTTTTTAGAAATATTAACAAGAAAAATTTCTCTCTGTTATTAGCTATAATTGGACAGAACACAGAAACATTTGTTTTCCGCAAATTTGTGCAATTAATAAGACCACAAATAAAAACTTTCAAGATAAGCTTTTGAGGAAAATTCTTATTCTGTTAATATTAGAGCTATGAACGAATGTGATTAAGTGTCTTAAAATAATTTTGCAACTGATATTACTATTTCAAGTTATAAAGCAAAGTAACTGCAGTGAACCCTCTTTAAAATGATTACTTCTGGTTCTCGAAGGTTTTGGTCTCTTCTAAGTCAGTTTGGGGATGTCCATTTGCACAATCGATTTACTTTAATCAAGGTTCTGGAGTGATTCAGAATTGTAGAATATGTCTTTCTTGTGGTCTTCTGTATTCTTATAAAACTTTTCCCTTGCAATTTACATTAGTTTACCTATAGCATCTTATTTATTCCTTACTCAGTACTATTACTCCTTCAGCACATTTTCGGATTTACTTTGTGACTCTTATTTTTTACCTTTGGGATAATACTTGATTTACTATTATGCATTTTTCAACTATATAAAATCTTAATTCTTATTTCATTTTAATTTTATAGAAATACGCCTATTCATTTCTGTAAATTTGTCCACTTATTATATCCATAATAAAACTTTACGATTCTTTATCTATCAGTTATTCCTAGATATCACAACAGCTTTTGAAACAACTATGGTATAATTCATTACTCATGATTTGTTTTTCACCTTAGCAGTTTTTGAAAGTTATACTGCGTTTCCTTGCATATTTTCCCCCTCTTTTTTACTGATTTCATGATTGGAAAATTGAAAATCGAGAGGGGGGAAAATATGTGAACAATCTAATTTCCAAACGACATGGTTACAGTAAAAACATATCAAATAAAAAAGTAGTCTTGGATAAACCACAGCTAATTATCACAACATTTCTTTAAACCTCTGAGTGGCTTTCTTTAAACCTCTAGGCCTGACATTTTAAAGTTTGTCAAAATATCATGAATAAATGGTATATTCTTAATTATACTTAAAAAATTACTCTCTCACTTTGTACCTTTATTACTTTTTTTCTAATACACATCTAACGCGAAATCAGAGATGTCAAAAGTTGCCAGAAATTTGCATCTGTAATGAATAAGAAATTCGACCTTGTATACGGAATTTTATGTCCATAATGCTGAGAGGGTTAAAAGAAATTTGAATTCAATAAGAATGCATAGTAATATTAACATTTTAATGTCTAATAAGATATCTTCATTTCTACTTCTTTGCAACTTCAATCTTACCCATTCTTATTGTTGTTAGTGCTAAGATCTCCGATAAGTAACCAGAGAAAGTGAATGTGCAGCTGACTCGACAAAAATTGAAAACTGAATGGTAGTTTGTGTTTGGTTCACGGTGATTGGTTGGTCTTGCCTTAGGAAGGCATTATTTCAACAGTTAGAAAGGAAAGGTTTGGCATGACTTTAACAGGCAGTCTTTGTTAGTAAGACAAAAACAACCACTATGGGGACCAAACCTTTCAAAAATTTAACATTTCTATACATGGGCCATGCTGTATCAACTTTCCTCAATATGAAGTGTGTTTGAATGTTGCTAGGACAACACATTCTACAGATCTGTTGCCTACTGAGAACATCTGATCATGAATTATCAAACAACTGGCATGCTGCCACTGGTCGGCCAATATGAGTGATGAATTTTGTCCTACAGTTGAAGCTGCATGAAATGAAGTACTTGTAACTGTCATCTAGCTGAATTACAGCTCTGTAGCTCTGTGTACTGAATTTTGTAGAGTGTGTATCCCAAGCCATCTGCAAATTTAATAATGTCTTCCTTTCCTAGTATTACACTTGTACAATAAATATGATTCTGCTGTTTGCTTTCCTCCCTGGTATAGCAATTTTAACGGCCATCAGTGTATTTTTTGGAGTTGTACAGAGGATCTATAATTTTTTTTTGTATCTTTGCCAAGTAATTGTGATGCACTTCTGTGTGTTTAAAAAATATCACTATCACACTGCTATGCACTGAACATCAAGAGCTAAAGATTCGAAAGAACTATATCTACAAATAACAGAAGTACATTGGTTATTAAAAGTTATGGCATCATGTGATAAATCATACAAGTTTTTTTATACCGTTGCAAAGTAACTAAGATGCACTTATGTCTGTTAAAAAAAATACTAAAATATACCAATGATAATCCTTGAGCATCAAGAGCAAATGGCTCTATAGAATTACATTGTTGCAAAATGACCAGCTGTAGTAGGATAGCTTCTCTGCAAAGCGGGTATAGGGTTGCCAGAATTCAGAGCGTTAAGAGCAACATGGAAGTGGCAAGGAAAGGCAGGGTTGCCAGATTTTGCACTAAATCATCCATTTGACGACAAAACTGGCAATATGCTATAGATGAAGCGAGAACATTCTGGATTCAATTCTTACCGGACTGGTTTTCCCCAGAATGTTCTCCAAGCTAGGTCAAAAGCTATAAATACCTTGCCTGTACGCGGAGTAGCAGTTTATTGTGAAGATTATTGAGTGTATCGTGAGGAGTATGTTGAGTTCAGTAGTAGTGTCTTGCGTTCAGAGATCAGCTCAAGAGCCATCGACCGAGTTGGGAGCTGTTTTTTAGTGCTTATGAAGCTGTCTTCACCGTTATAGCCTGATGGCTGTGCTGCTGATTGTTTCAGTGCATTTAATGTAGTCTTTTCAATGACTGTAAACATGTTTTTGGAACTGTCCTTAAGTCATATTGGAGAATAAATTGCATTTAAATTTTTCATCAAGTGCTATCATCAATCACTTCAAATCCATTAACCCATAGAACATAACAATATCTACAAATAACAGAACACTGATTATTAAAAAGATAAAGCATTACATAATAAATTATTTCAAAGGGGTAATAATAACATTTTGAGATAAGCCAACTTAAAATTTTTATGCTTGCACGGAATATTGCATGGAATTTAATGCAACAAGAAATAGAAAAAGGAAAAGCCTTGCAATCAAAAACTATGTCCTTTTTACAAGAGATGAGAGAGAATATTTCTAAATGTATTCTTATCAGAGTTGCCACTCAAATAGAGGAATGAAATTCCCTGAATTTTCCAGGTATGTTTTAAGAAAATTCCAGGCTATCCGTGTAATGCACTTTTGGCTGTGCTAAGAGGTAAATTAATCATGGTACCACTTGAAAACACAAAAATTTGCCAATTACATATATATATAACACATAATCCCCAAAGCATTCCTAATATAACTATAATAGGAGTTGTTTTCTCCACTGAAGATTGAGATAAGAATCTGCCCAACGCGGATTTAAAAAAAATAAAATTTTTTTAGCAGACATTTTGCAGCTAAACAAAAGAAAGAAATCTATTTAATGATATTTTAAAGTAAATTCAGGTATTTCATGATTTATTTAGCAGCATACATAAGTAAACATTATGTGCATTAAACTTATGTTATTGTGATGTTATGTCATTATACAGCTAGAATTACTTTCAGGATTATGTCAGAGAAAATTTCCTGAAATTCGAAAGTAGGATTTACTAATAGTAAATAAATTTCAAGGGAAGAAGCAACATTAAATGATATGAATAACATTAAAATAATTAAAAACTGAATTACAAAAATCAATGATATTTTGGCGAATGTAGTTATATTAAATGGTTAGCCTAGATGACTGATTACTATTTTTTTTAAATTTTATTTTACTGTAAAATGACAAATAAGACATTCATTAAAAAGGGAGGGAAAATGTTTAAAAGAATTTATGGTAAAATCCTAGTATACGCTATGACCTTGGCAAGATTTTGATAATTACCGCCAACACTACAATGATCCATTTACTGTTCATCATAATGTTGCCAAATCCTGCGTATACTGTACATGGAGGTTAGAATAGGATACATGAAGGCTATTCTAACCTCCATAATATTTATACTAGGATTAAACTGATTTTGTTTTATATAAGAATGCATATTTTCTTTAGTTCAACATGAACTGCACATGCACATAGAAGTCTCTCGATTCTCGAGGTTGCTGGAAACTTGCTTTCCCTTCTGAAAGACAATCTGATTGGAGATGCAAAAATTGGGTCTATGCCAGCTGCTCGAATGACACTCACTCGCGCCCAGAAAGTGATGGCTTCCAACGTCGGTGCAAAACTAACTCTTTGGGGGGGGGGACTGCTGTATGAAACTCCCCGACTTTTCCCTGAATTTTTTGGTCAATTTTCGAATTACCGGACTTTTTCCGGTTTTCCAGGTAGCGCGGCAATCCTGTCTTATCCTTTAGAAGGAAACATTTTAGCTCTAGAAATAAATATATCAATAGAATTGGGAGTAGGTTCTATTTTTCCCGGAAAAACTTTTGATGATGTTTTAATCTCGTAATTGAAATGATGATATGAAAATTAACATCACTGTTTAGATAATTTAAAGACACCAGCTTACATATAGCATTTAACTATCTGAATGACACAAATAAAGAAATTCAGTCAGAAAGATTCAGTATTAAAAACCCTGATATTTAAATAATTCCAGATACTGACACAGTTACACACCTGGGACTTCACAATTATTGTTTAGTTAAATCTTTATCTAAATTTGGAATCAGCATTAAAATTATTTTTAATATTGCCAGTTACTGCCGCATATGGGAAAAGATATTCATCAAACTTAATACATGTGTATATTTTTTAATATTTAAATTGACTTTGATTATTCCTTAGGAAACGAAAATATTAATTTTTAATTGAAAAACTACTGAAAAGGGAAATTTTGAAAGTGCAAAGTTTATTGCATATTGCAGAAAGCAAAAACTGAAAAAAGTAAAAATTTAATAAAAAAATGTTTAAATATAAAAATATTAAAAACATGTGAAATATTTTACAAGAAAATTGTTGTCAATTCTGCAGAAAGATCCTGACTTTTTAAGGGTAATTAGTGTCTGTTCATAAAATCACCAATTACTCAACAGACCACATTTCGTAACTCTTGCATTTTTGAACTCCTATACCAAAACATAAAAAATGCAAAAGTAATATATTTTTTCATTTAAATCTCTGATTTTCAATAAATTTGAAAGAAAAATCTCCAACACAGTGTAAAACAACATATGTACAGACCAAAAATGTAGTAAACTACTACAGAAAAGTATGTAAAACTTAATCTATAGTTACAAAGTTAAAAGTTACTTGATAAGATACAATTGTAAAACAATTAAAAAAATTTAAATGGCCTTATCAACATTTGGATTTTTACATCGGCCAAATGTTATTTTAATTATTATTTACAGTTCAAACTCCTGCTAAATGTTGCAGTTGCTACTGTCCTATCAATATGGAGGTTAGTGCATAGCAACATGCTAAAGACATCTAGTGCTGCCATATTAGAAATGTGAGAGTTCAAGTAACTGTTTCACTAAGAGCAGATTTTGAACTGGCAAGAAAAATAAAGCATAAAACTTCCTAATTAGCTACAGAACAAGAAAATCTTAAATTGAACTGAAGGGGTTGGCAACTGATGAGAATTCTTAATTCTCTTTGGCAAAACTCTGGATATTAAAGTAATAAGAAGTTCAGAGTAAAGTGAAATAATTTTATAATTATTTTTGGCTAAAAGTAAAGGAAAAAGTACATCGGGAGAAAGGCAGAAAGTGTCTTCACTTAAATGGCTGCTTTAAGACTCTGAAGAGAAATGTGCCTTAGTATTAAAAGGATAGAGGCCAGAAGTACATACAGAAAAAACTACAATATAAATAAATATATTCTCATATAGAGACAGGCAGAGAGGGATAATGAAGATCTTATATACACAGGGTGTCTCAAAAGGTCATTACCAAACTTAAAACGTTCGTCTGTCATACCATGACAGACAAGATTTACACAAGAACTTGTGTCCGAAAATGCGAACGGCGAGTGCAAGAGGGGTAATGTCCGCAGGCTTATGGGAGCGTAGGAAGTTTCATCATTTCAGGGGAGGACACTACAGAAGAATGATGATTCAGTTTATTAACTTGCTTCTTCATGGACATTTTGTGGAAAGATTTTTGCTGGATATGATGGTTCATGTTCCAGCAGCTACAACCTGAAACATCTGGTTTCTGCATGACAAAGCACCTGCGCATTTTTAAAGCACTGTGTGGGAATACCTCAATAGGACATATCCTGATCGCTGGATTGGCAAAGGTGGACCAGTCACATGGTCATCGCAATCTCATGACCCGACTCCCCAGGATTTCTACCTTTTAGGTTACATCCAAGTCACTGGTCTAAGAGATGACAGGAACATCGGACATGGATCTCATTCCCAGGATCGTGTAAGTGGCAGCATGTGTCCGTGATACAATTCCCATTTTGAATGGGTTCGTGAATTAATGCATTGACGTTGTGAAGCCTGCATTGCAATGAATGGAAAGCGTTTTGAACATGTATTGTGATTTAACCTGATTAAGTATATAACTTCAACAATTGAGGTCATTATATTAAAATGCTGATTTTATATGAATTTTTTTGTAAAAGTAGGCCAACTGCTGAAAATGCGTGGGGCCGATGGCAACATTCTACTTCCAGGGGTTTGGGCCTGTCACTGCGCTTCTTTCTCTGCACGCTGGTCATAAAGGGGTTAACCATGTTCTTCAATAAAAGTCATATTAATACCTCTTTTCGACATCCTTTCTTTCTTCCCCTCTATACTTGCGAACATTACCCTCTAGCGGATGACGTTTGCATCTTCAGACACAAGTTCCTATGTAAATCTTGTTTGTCATGGTATGACAGACCAGCATGTTAAGTTTGGGAACAACCTTTTGAGACACCCTGTACATAAGTTCATTTCATCAAGATAATCTTCCAAACATTTCTCACAGAATATGAATTAAACCATCAAATATACTTGATCGCTTGTTGATAATTTTGCTTCATTGCAAGCAAAATAATTACATTTAAAAAATAAGAAAAGCTTAAAAATTAGTGCAATTTTCTTTAATTTAAATTAGCAATAGCCCTCCTTTTGTATGAAAAAAATAATAATTCCCCATGTACCACAAAGTATCACATGGGGCTTACAGAAGTAAGTATGAAACATAATACAGAAAAATAAACAATAAAGGAAAATTTTTTTAAAAGACTTAAAAAGGATTACAGTAATTTACAACGAATTTATAAAAACACTCAAAGGCACTTCTCTCAGAAATAAACTGATCAAAATCAGAAGGCTAGTTAATATTTTTAAGTACTAAATTTAAGACTTTCTTTCATTGTCAAATTTGCACCAGAGAAGAATCACTTGTTCAACATTTTCCTCGCCACTGACACTGCAATCACAAAAAAAGTCTCTGTAAGCAAATCTTATCAGATAGCCTTTAAATAAATAGAAAGGAATTAGGTCATTTCATAACTTGCAAAAAAAAAAAAAAAAATTTTTTTTTTAAAAAAAAAAAAAAAAAAAAAAAAAAAAAAAAAAAAAGACCTGACAATCTCACTTTGATGGGAAGGAAAAATCTCTTAGTTAAGCTCCCTTTATTTGAACTTTCCCTTTATTTAAGCTCACTTTTTTTGAGTATTCATGATTCCACGATTCCATAATTCATGACCTTATAAAAGGATTTAGATATTGACAAAAATGTTGATCTTGCACTCGGGGACAGTCTTTGCAAAATCAGCCCGTTCATACTGAACAATATCCGCATATCCGTGAACAATTAACAATATCCGCATATCCGTGAACAATTGTAAAAACGGTTATGTTATTAGAAGCAAGAAATACATTTTAGGATCTCCAAGGATGAAAGGGAATCTGTACAAATGAGATGGTTTGAAACAGCATATTTTGTTCAGAGATCCATTTAAAGGCAAAATTTAAACACAATAGTTCAGCTGTAAAAACTGTGAATTTACCTCGAATTCTATATAGCATGTATCTGAATTCAAGACAATTTCTGAAGACAACAAAAGCGAAACCAACTTTGTCATCAATTTTACTGCCATCACTATAATAAAGTTACAGGGAAATCATTTATAATTTTATTGCTAAATTTAGTAACATTAACCTTCTAAAACCTGACTTAAATTCTCATAACATAACTTTTAAGACGGCACGATCCAAGACACTTTTTTCCCCTCCTTTACTATTCCCTAATGAGAAAAGTCGTTAGAGTGGTCATTTGTCCCCTTCATCAATGCAGTAAAATTTACATGTTTGTCGGTCGCTGGACAATAGTCCAGACTAGGTTACCATATTTGCGACTTTTTCGAGGTTTATCTTGATTTAATTTAAACTAAATTGTATTTATTTTATTAAGAGCAAAATGTATACAACGTTCATATAACATTTAATATTTCTAATCAATCTCGGTAATAATTTGTGAATTTTATGTCTTTGTTTTTACTAGAAATTAGGAAACCAGAACAGAACTTGACAAAATATAAAAAATACGAACTAGCCTTATATGCCTGCAGGTTGGACTGCAATATTTGATAATCCATTTTCATAAATAAAATAATAGTAATGAATAATTTAATGAACTAATAATAAGGAATTCACTAATAATATTCGTTAGTATTAGATGATTAGAATACGATTTATTACTATTAGATCTTGAGATGAACTTATAGCAATAATAAAGCTCTAAAGCTGTTCTTTTTTTCATAATTTTGTTACTGTAATATAAAAAAGAAAATCGGAGATATATTAGTTGTGTTTGATTGTTTAACTTTAACAAATATTACTTTGGACTATTGGGCACAGGAGGTATATCCATAAAAAGAATTATCTTTATGAAATTGGATTTTGCTTACGTTAGCAGGGAAAACATTCTCCAAATACTCATATATGCAATCCATTTTATATCTGCAGTGTGAAGTGAAGTCTGATGAGATAATTCCTTAAATCTTTGCATTTTTGTGGTGTCTTTTAGGCTTCTTTTTAAAATTTGTTGAAGAGAATTTTAATCTCTTCTAATGATTGCCCAGGAATATTTTAAAGCAAAATTAAGAAAATTGTTTATGACAAGTTTTTCATACAGTATCCTCTTATGTCTTTTTATTAAAGTGCAAAATCATCTCTTTGACACAATAAATCTGAATCATGAACGGAGCAAAATAAATTCATGAGAAATAACTCCAAAGTGCTGTAATTCCATGTAAAATCGTAATATGAAACATTGAAAATTCCATGTAAAACTGTAGTATGAAACATTGAAAATTCCATGTAAAACTGTAGTATGAAACATTGGAGGGAACTACAATATATTTTATTCAAAAACAATCATCTAAAATGTCTAATTTATGTACTGCGGAGTGATAAACTTAGGTTAGCAAATTTAATCAGTTATTTCAATAATTTTTTTTAATCTATTTTTTACGGGTCCACCAGTGACTAGCGCTTAAGTTGCTGAACTCTGGTGGTTTTCTCGGGTTCGAATCACAGCGAACAGTTTGGATTCATGGATGGTTTTTTTGTCGTAAGGTCGGTATAAGCCAGCTTTACTGAGCAAGCCCTCGATGAAGGCCTCCCTACACTTATATAGATAGCTGTCGAGTGCTTTGGTGTAATCCAGTGAACGAACCAAATCAGGCCAATAAAATCCCAGAGAACAGGCTGGTTACATGTGAATTTTTTCATCAGGAACATAAATACGAGCAGTGTTCTCTTAAAAGACTTCCACTAAAACCTCCCCCCTTAAACAGATAATGTTCGCTGTAGAGTCATTAGGTTATCTTGATGCTGGAGACGTGAAAAATAAGCAATGCCTTTGCCGGAACTCAAACCTGGACTTCTCAAAATACGTTTCGAGTGTGCTAACCATTACACCATGAAGGCATGCAGAAAGGAGGGAGAAAATACTTTATAAGGTGCCTCAAAATAGGGATACCTTCGTAGAGCTGTCATCCCATTTGTGAAACGCACGGTGGTTTCTCATCTATTCAGTTTTCCTCTGCTTACATTTTTGGGGAAATGCTTCCTATTCTGACGAATAGTTCTACATGAATTTCTTTCGTTTTCATTTAATAAATAAACGTTTCTTTGGGATATACCATCTACATATTACTCAATCTTTAAATCTGACAATAATTTCGTCTATCGCGAGGTCGTCTGCGGTGCTGTAAATTTGTTTATTAAGCTAAAAACAGCTTAAAAACAAATTTAAAAAAAATTTATTTTAAACAAATTTAAAAATTTTGATCAAAAACTTTTCGAATTTTGCACAGTCTGTCATAATTCATAATTTTATGAGGTTTTTCCTTATTGTTTTCAAAATCCAAAAATTTTAAAAGCCTTAAAAATCTGTCTTTTGACATTACCTTACGAAAAACTGATGTGTGAATTAAATCATCCGTGGATCAATAATTCCGAATGCTATCTTTTTCAATATGTCCCATGAGTAAGACTAATCCAAAAAATTTCAGAAGCTCATCGGATGTAACAGACGTCTAGTTGCTTTTACACTTTCTTTTTCCCCTTAAAATGAATTAAAAAAAATTAATTTTAAACAATTCATCTGAAAAGTATAATTTAAAAAAATCAATAGCAAGATGGGTTTCCGAAAATTGAGTCGCTATAGCAGGATTACCAGTACAGGTCAATATGTTAATTTTATCATGCGCATTTGGTTGTCTCCATTCAAATAAATTATTAGAGTTGTTTTTGAAGTCATCGGTAACTTTACCTTCATTAAAGATTGATTAAAACATATTTCTTCTGTATCTGAACAGTCCGAATCTGTATCAGCAAAAGTTTCCTCTTCTAAATCTCTTAGCAACTTGTTAATTTCGTCCTGACTGAGAGCTTTGAAATAAGGTACCATTATAAGAACTGAGTAAGAGCCCAAGAAAGAAAGTTAAACTGAAGTCTCGAGAAAAAGCTCTAATGCTTGAGAGAGAGATAGCATCTGTTTTATTTTCAAGCATATTGGTGCAAGACGAAGCCTATGATCTTTGCCAAATTGTAGCCAATCAATTAAGAAAAGGGAACCAATCAATTAAGTTTCCCTGTTCACAGCAGCCAGGGGCTGCTCTGAACAGCGAAACTGGACCACCCAGAGTCGGCGATTACTCTAAAAGGGGGATAAAAACGTTGGTACGACATTTGTACCATAGCCGGCTTAAAGGCAAGTAAATTTCGTGGTACAACAGTTATACCATCAGCTTTAGAAAGTTAACAGTATTTCTTTCTAAGCAATGAGGAAAAACAGATGGAGGCAAAACATAATCACAACCAGATACCGAAAAACTGATTTTTTTTAAAGGCAATATTATGATGAATGGCAATATTGATTGGAGGAAAACCCGACATTTCATAAACTGACCCATAACTTATGGCATTGTTAGTAGTCTCTTTTTTTTTGTGAGTGTTTAGGTTGCATGAAGACTATAATATATTAATAAAATACAGGATACAGGCAAAACACACTTGCGAGGCACATCCTAGTTACATTTCATTCAAGCTGAAATTCGCAGTTATACAATTACCATTGCTTATTGGGTTTTAACGAAAGTTTCCCACCACCAGAAATATTATCTGCACCAACAGTTCCCATTGGCAGGTTTAATCATATTTTGCTAAACGATTTTTGACATAGTACACTATGTTGTGAAATTTGTAAAAATATATTGTTGTCATTAAGTACAAGGTGTCTGAAATGGAACTACCACACTACCATATTAGAACCATCATTTACTTACAGATCTGTTGCAAAAAGAATGCTATATAATGTCACCAAATCATGTGTACAGCTTTAGGTACTAATGTTGTGTATCCTATGACATTCAAGAAGCAGAGTGCTCTGGCCAGCCTACTGATGTCGATAAGGCCTGCCTGCGAGAACTTGTGGAAGAAGATCAGAATGACACTACTTGAGAGCTTGCTAAGGAGTTAGGCATTAGTGCCATGTCCATTAGTCGCGATATGCATTGCATGAACTTGATCTACAAGTTCAGTTGCTGGGTGCAACATGAGCTGACTCAAACAGATAAGGACAGATGTGTTCAAGTCTGCACTAATCTACTCGAACATCAATACAAGGACAAAATTCTGGACCGGGTTATCACTTGTGATGAAAAGTGGACTTTCTTCAACAACTCAGGCTAAAAAAAGGGTTGGTCTGCTCTCAGTGAGCCCATCGGCAACGTCACAAATCGCAATTAGATTAACAAAAAGATCATGCTTTGTATGTGGTGGGACTGCCATGATATTATCCACAAAGAGGTAAAACCCTCAACAGTAAGGTGTAGAGCGAGATGCTAGTTCGTGCTGATGCTGCTATCAAGAAAAACCGACGAGCTGAGTTCCAGCACAAAAAAGTAATGTTCTCTCAAGATAATGCAAGACCACATGTGCCTGCATTCACCAGCTGGACTCTGTATGCACTCAAATGGGATCTTTTGCCACACCCACCATATAGCCCTGACATTGCTCCATTGGACTTCTACCTCTTTTCAGACCTGCAGCTATATCCTGCTGGTGCTGTCTTCCATTTTCCGGAGAATGATAAGAAAGCCAGCCAGATATCTGAACTTAACTCTGGGCTCTTTAAATAAGTAGTATGTAACATTTAGAATTTAGTAATTTGTAAATGACAAATTTGACACATAGTATTCAGTAACTTGTGAATGGCTATCGCTGGATATATCTAAAAATAGAACTATGTTAGTATCGAAGTTCCCTGTAACATATAATCTTTTATTCTTATATATAAAATAGTTTAAACAGTTCAAAGTGCACTCACTTTATTTTATAATGGTTTTGGAGAATGTGTCATTCCTTGCTATGATACATGCTGTTTAAATCTTTGCCAGGAGGGGGGGACATATATGTCCCACACATTCACTAATTTAAAATGTGTCTTTAGAAATATCAGTAAATTATGAAGTTATAAAGTTTGCTATTTAATTCTGAGTTGTAAGTGTAAGACCTTGTTGATTTGTTTTTCTGCTTCTTCCTGTAAATGTAGCTGACTAAATAGCCCTAATATATAACATTGGTCCCTGTAGCCCAAGGGAGAAAAACTAATCAAGTTTTTTTTTCATATGTGCACTTAATTTTTAATATTTCTATTTGCAGTAGATACTGCCTAAAAAATATAACATTTAGAAATCATCAACAATTAGCAGCAGAATATGTCCCAGATTGTCCCAATTGGTGATGAACTTTGATATTCATATGATATATATTCATTAAAGCCATTTAGACTTAAGAACACTGCTGATTTCTTTGAGAAGTAAATCTTAGTTATGTAATAATTTGTGAATATATATCAGAAAAGAAAAATACAGCATACATACAATAAATTTGATTGACATACAAAAATTAACTGATGATAATTACCTTATGTGAGTGAAGAAAATTGAAAGTGAATGAAGGCTATGGAAAAGTATAATGAACTAAGATGAAACACCAAAACCATATAAAAGGAACAATGTTAATTATGAAAGTGAAACGAAAACTTGGGAGATATGCTACAGCAAGAAATGTGATGATTCAAATTATGAATGCCCCATAGGCTTTAAAATATGCCAATGAAAAAAATACAAAGAATCATGGGAGGGGGAAAAAATGAAATATTGGGAAAAAACAGAAGGTACTGAAATAAGTATGGAGTACAATTGTGATCCCTGCATACTAAAAAATAACAAGAACTTATAAAAGTGTGAAAATCAAGCAACCTGAAGAATTTTCAGAATCATGGCATACATATTTAGTTGCACAAATCGAAAAGTTACTCGATGGAAGTTGTTATTTTCTGTCTTTAATAAAGATTAACAGTATCTATCTTTAATAAAGATCATCATTCAAGGAAAGAAAACAGGAAAAAAATCTAAAACAATTCATAACGATGATGGTACTGAATTCTTACCTAAAAGTATGTAAGAATTACTTTGAAAAAAATGGGAATTAAACAGGAACTACACTGCCTAAAGGGTCACTGGGGCTTATATGTGCTAACAGAATCAGTTCTGTGTGTCGACTAGCTGCACTATAGGTGAGGTCAGATTTTTCATCTTGCTCCATTATGAGGAAAAACTGGTTTTAGAGATGCATTGGGTAGGCAGATGTTTCCATTAGCTTTGAGAAAACCCAGTAAGAACAGAATTAAATTTTACATCTCCAGAGAACAATAAAAAAGTTTAACGTTTTGTTTGTACTATAATCAAAACTGCTAGTATTATGCTGGCTGATGCAGAATTACTAATACAATTCTGAAGTGAAAAGATTAAAACAGCTGCACATGTGAATAATAGGAGTCGCACAAAAGACAAAAAGTTAACACCTTAAGAATTACAGACAGGACATAAACTCATCTTAAAAGATTTGGATATGAAGCATATAAGATGATATGAAGCATATATAAGATGAGAAAACGTGAAAAAATACATCTAAATGCAAAAAACAGAATTATGGTTACTAAGGCTACCACATGAAGAGAGAAGCATATAAAACTGTAAAGACCTTACTTTGTACTAATAAATTATTTTTCAATTTCCTGCTAGAATGCAAATTTAAATGACATATATGCAAAATCTGAATAAGATAGATAATAGTATTTAGGTACCAGAATTGAAAAGTTAGCAGTAGCAGAGTTAGTTATAAGTAGAGCAGGTTACGCTGAGTACAAGTTTATGCATGAGCGAGATTTATGCCCCATACTTGAAAGTAGCTTTACAGCTGAATATTTGTGCTAGCCACTTACTTTAGATTATATTGATATTTTAGACTCAGCTTTGCTGTGGACCAATAAATCAGATTTAGATTAGAGTAGAAGAGAGTTGTCTAGTTAAAATTTGCTCGACTCTGTACCTATTATTTCATGTTTAGATTACTTAGCCACAAGTGGTGATTAGTTTGCAAGCCCCGAGTGTGTTCATGTTCTGTTCAGTTTAGATAAAAAAAAAAATAAAAAGTCATTATAACCTCCATCAGCAGCCATTTTTTTTTTCAGGGTACAGCTAGAATTCACTATCTTGTCTTCATTATGATCTACATTTTATGCTCCCAAAGAGGAAAAGACTCTACAAAACTTATGTTCTCAAACTAAACTGAGAGATTCGAAATTTAATGAGCAGAATCTCAGATCAGCTTTATTGAAGTAAACTAATTTAAAGTTCAGTAAAAATCAAACAACTGTTAGGACTATGACGATGTAACAGATCAAGATTCTGAGGAAATTTTATCATCAAACCCACATGATGAACACTACAGAAACAGTACACTTGAAATGCCAATTACTGTGTCCCTTCTAGTAACTGAAGACACAGAAATAATAATCATGAAAATTCTGTAACGTAGTACTAGTGAAAGCCATGAAACCACCAAAAAATTAAAATATAATGTAGTATACAATACAAATTAAGAATTACCTAAGACATATGACAAAGCTGTGGAATTGGCTAAAAGTTAATCTTGACAACATTCAGTGACAGAACAGAGTTTAATGGAGGTTAATGAAGTCTGGGAATTAGTTGAACAACCTATATTCAACATACATAACGATTAGTTGAACCTACTAAAAAGGTTATTAAAAGCCATTCGATATTCACTAAAAGTGAAGAAACAGATACTTTAAAAACAGTTTACGACGCAAGCCTAGTAGCAACCAGATTTAAAGAACTGACTATGAAGACATTTAAAGCAACGATGAGATTTGGAAATTTTTAGAACAATGTTATTTATTGTAGTTTACAAAAACTACAAAATACGATTTCTGAGGAGAAAAATATCAGAAAGCAGAGAAGAGGCTACTTAGATACATTAAAAGAATATAAAATGTATGTTTAATATATACTTCAGACAACAGAATGCTACTTCAGATGCAAGCTGGTGCACTACTGAAGATAGAAAATCATTTGGAGGTTACTTTTTTAATTTCGAAAAAAATTTCATAAATTGGAAATGCAATAAAGAACAGCTGCTTTGTCTACTACACTAATTTTGGTATTCTGTGAACGTGTATGCGAAATTTAATGGTACATCAATTTACTTGAAGAATTAGGAGTAGATGATCTACCTGGCAAACCTATAGCAATTAAAGCCGACTGGCAAGCATTTAGAGCTTGGATAAAAATAACCAAAACAAAATAGTGGTTCAAGGCAAATTAACTGAAACTATTTCTTTGTAAAAGATGAATATAAAATGAAGTACATCATTCCTCAGCTTTTGTATTCTCAAAATTAAGAAGCAGACATTTTAATTATGTATCTACCTAGTGTAAAACTGAAAGATGAAACTATGGACTTAACCGACTGACTGAAATGAAGTGTTTTATTACTAATAAGGGGAGAATTGGTGGTATTTGTTTTGCAACATTAATGGTTTTCTTAACTGTAAAAGATTAAGTTAATGTATCTAGCATCATTTGAGAATATTATGGTTTTGGAGAATGTGGTAATTCTAGTTATGATAAGTGTCCTTCATTAATATTTTATGCATTAAATTTTAATGTTTCTTTTTTAAAAAGATGTTGCTCAGAAAATATAACATTTAGAAATCATCAACAAAATCACAAAAACACTCACAAAAGCAGTTATACTGCTCGTAATCTAGCCTAAGATAATAATTCTAGTGTTCAGCAGTTTATTCAACCTACAAGTCTGCATTAAATAAAAATGTTCATGTTTAATAAGTGCAGAATACAGCAAGGTTTAGCATATACATATACTAACAATACCATTTCTCCAGTTTTACATGCTGAAGAATTTAAAAGTTTTCAAACTAGAATATGAAATCCTAATACTGATGAAAAAACTACTATAGTCTTTAGAAGAAATTACTTTATGATGAAATTTTTCTTCTAGATATTTGAAACTTACATGTGGTAGTGAGGTATGAAAATTTTAACACAATTTATCTTATAAAAACAAAATATCAAATTCCAATTAAATGTTAATATTTTACAAAAATGCATGAAAACAAACCTTTGAAAAAAAATTAATATTTTTTTTTCAATTACAAAATATCACGTGAAATAACAAGTAAATTAACTGTGCAGCACAACTTATTCCTGAAGCTGCTACAAACTATTTTCATTCTACTTATCTTTTAGAAAGTTTCGAAGACAAGCAATGATTTTACAATTCTTCTTTTAAAAAAAGATCTAGGATTCAATTTTCTTAAAGCTCTGCCATTTAAGGAGACCGTTATTAAATTTTAAATATGTACAGTCAAAATCTTATGGTAAAAATATTGCTCATCCAGTTGAAAGCTCATTCAACTTCAGCATTACTAATAGTAATAGCTCCTACAGTGACTTGAGCATTCTTTACACAATTAAAAAACTAATTATCAAGTTTCTCAGTTAAAGTCATCTCAATGAATTTCCAAGTCATTCATTTTTGTTTCATGCTTTAATATGAAATTTGATGTTTGCATCCTTTTTCTCCCGCTGCCCATGGACCTATTACATATTCCATGTTTAAATTCAATGACCTCAATTTCAACTTTAATTTTAAGTTATCTACAGCATTTGAATGAATTTAAATGGAGATTTTCTAAATCAAATGTGGCCCTCTTATGAAGAAAAAGACTACCATAAGCAAAGTAAGATTGCAATATGCAAGCCATGTTTTTCTTGTGTTAGCTTCCTTTAGTAGTTAAATTAATCACTCACAAGACGATTTTAAAAGAGACAAACAAACATTTATTTAAAGATAAATCGCACTCTTAACTTAATAACCTACGTGTAACGTATTCTTAAACGTACATACCATAACAGACGTTCTTAATTCATCATACCCATATCCATTTCAATCGTACTTCAACTGAATAATAAATATAAAAATAGAACGACATCCAGAAATTGGCTGTTGCCATTTCTCAGTAGATATTCTGTCTAATAACTATAAATAATTTACAATTGTGCTTACATTCGACCATACTGACTTTTCAATTGTCCTCAATTGAACCAAATCTTAACATACATTAAAACAGCAAATAAACAACAACAAAATATATTAATAAGTAGGAGAAAAATAAAAATGAAATATAATTTTGAAAAAAAAAAAATCTATAAGTCCTACACAAAGTCTCTATAGCGCAATGGTTTACGCACTGTTCGCTTGGGTCATTTAAGTTTGTCATCGTCATTGTCATCATCATCATTTGCTTCTGCATTTTTCTAAGATTTTAGTTGACTTACATGAGCAGTTGATGCATAAAAGCGACCATCGCAGGCTTCTTCTAGTTGTGACATTCTATAAGTGTCGCCTGGAAGTACTTCAATCACAACCATTGGACCACGATACTTAACTTGAGTTTGGGTTGACTCCCCTGTAGATTTTGAATTCCTTTTAACTACTACTATTTCTACTTGTTCAAACGATAGAGATCCCGATTTCTTCTTGTCCTAATAAGTTTACATTTTTTTTTTGTTCTCTAGCAATTTTTTCTCTAGCTTCTTTTTGTAATTTTTCCGGTTCCTTCCAAACTTCTGCTTCTTCATCAGCAAGTAATCTCAAAACTCCATCTTGAAATCGTGGTATATATCCATGAAGTATTTCAAATGGTGTTTTGCCAATAGTTTTATTGATTGTGTTATTCAAGTTTCTCTCAACTTCTTTAATTCTTTTGTCCCAATCCTTTTGATCTTTACTTTTCATCGATGTCACTATCGTTGATAAAATTGTTCTGTTCAATCTCTCGACCATACCATTTCCTTGTGGGTGGGAGGTTGAATTTAACGTATGACGAATTACCTTTCCCTTGCAAAAGTTTTGAAATTCCTTTGAAGTAAAACAAGAATCTCGATCTGATATTATACGATCTGGTAATCCAAATTCTTCTATGAAACTCAGCAGTGATTTCAGTACTTTTTTTGAAGATGTGTTTTTCATAGCATACAATCGAACAAATCTGGTCATATTATCAATGACGATTAACAATTCCTTGTTTCTTTTAGAACTTGTGACGAAAGGTCTAAGATGATCAATATGTATTGTTGCAAAAGGTCTGCGACCTGGGGGAATAGGATGCAAAACACACCATCTTTTCCCATTTGGAACTTTGTTGATGAGGCACTCGAAACACATTGATATATGTCGATGAACATATCTCTTAATAGCAGGAAACCATTACAGTTCTTTGATTTTCGTGACAGTCCTGTCAACAGCAAAATACCCCTAAGATCATGAAATTTCACAACTATGCTTTTTCTCATGCTTTTAGGCATGACGTACAATAACTTTTTCTTTCCTCCATCCTCCACAATCCGGAACAGTCTATTTCTTTTCAAAAGATAATTCTCCACATTTTGATTTTCTTCTTTGGTTCTTTCACTTGGGTCTTTCTTCAAGATTGTAATTAATTCTCTTAACTTTTCATCTGCATGCTGTATCATAAGAATTTGTTCGTCTAAATTTAAGGTCAAACAAACTTCTAAATTATCTTCTATTAAAGAATGCATGGTGTCTGATAAATTAATAAGAGGAGCTCTACTGATTGCATCGATATGAGACATCTTAATCCCTGGTTTGTGGCATATTTCAAAATTATACACTTAAATAAGGATACTCCAAAGAGCAATTTGGGGATTGGTAGATTTCTTTGCATTCATGTAAACCAGTGGTTGGCAGTCGGTAACTACCGTAAATTCAATACCCAGTAAGAACTGTTGGAGTCTGTCTAGAGTCCAAACAATTGCCATTAGCTCAAGTTTACTTGAGTGATAATTCTTTTCAGCTTCCGTTGTCTTCTTACTCACGCAGTAGACAAGATGCCATTTGCCGTCACTTCCGAGTTGAAGTAACATGCCAGCAATACCCTCTGAACATGCATCAGTGTGGACTTATGGTTGAGCTTTAGGGTTGTACAAAGCTAAAATTGGTTGATTCGTCAGTTCATTTTTCAGCACTTTAAAAGAATTCCACTGACTTTCTTCCCATCTGAATGTTTGATTTTTCTTAGTTAGTTGAGTCAATGGTCCAGCTTTAGTGGCATAATTTGGAATAAATCTTCTATAAAAATTTGTTAAACCAAGAAATCGTCAAACTTCGTGAATGTTTTTAGGTTCTGAGAATTTTGATATTACTTCAACTTTTCTTGATCCTGGCTTTACTCCGTTTTTATTGATGATAAAGCCTAAATATTCTATTTCTTGTTTGGCAAATTCACATTTTGGTAACTTCAGGGTTAGTTTAGCTGCACATACTGCTTCGAATACTTTAATTAATTTCTGAATCATTTCTTCCCAAGTCCTTGCTGGAACAAGTATATCGTCAAGGTAGCATAACACGTTTTTATTACATGATGAAGATAATGCATGATACATCAATCGCTCAAATTCTGCAGGAGCGTTAGTCAAGCCAAAAATCATTCTTTCAAATTGTTCACTTTCATCTGGTGCTACGAAAGCAGTTTTCAATTTTGCATTTTCAGTTAGTGGAATCTGTAAATATCCGTGTGCTAAATCTAGCATTGTAAACAGACTGCACTCATGCAATTGTTCTAATAAATCATCTATTTTAGGCAGAGGAAATTTATTCTTTATAGTTTGACTATTGAGACGCCTGTAATCAACAACTAATCTGTATTCAATGGTCTTTTTCTTTATTAATATGATAGGACTAGCATATGGAAATCGCATTTCCGTTACAATTCCATTTTGTTTCCATTCTTGAACTATTTCTTTGATCGCAGCTCTTTCAGAGGCATTTGTTCTATAAGGGTATACTGGATTTGAACCTTCTATTTCCTTAATGTCCATTTTTATGAGATCTGTGCACCCTATTTCTGAAATATTTAATGCGAAGCAATCGCTGTATTCATTCAAAAGATGCAGTAACTCTTGCTGGTGATTAATGTCGAGATCCGAGACAGTTTTAACATCACTTAAACTTATAGGAACTTTCATGTTGTTAATATTTTCCCTTTTTGCTGGGTTTGAGCTCAATTCAGAAATTTCAGTATTTAAACATAGTTCAACTTCCTCTGCTCTCCCAACACATTGATCTTTTTGAAGCTTAATGCTTCTATCACCAACGTTAATTATTGGTATACAAGTTTTGCCATTTTTAATTTCTAATAAACAGCCGATACACCTTCGGAAGGATTTTCAATCATAATTAATCCATTATCTACAGAATCTGTTTGAGAACTGAAAAGACTGATCATGTTTTTCTCTAATTCATTTGCCTCAAGAGCTTTAAGGCAGACTCGATTTATGTTTTCATCAATTTCGAGGTTACTAAATATTTCATCTTCCCGATATCCGAAGTGAAATCTTTTTCCTATTCTGACATAGGCAATATAAGGGAGATCAAGCCATGTCTGTCCAATGATTAGATCAACTGGCTGTCATTATCAGAAACAAGGTATATATTTATGCTTTGGCCTTTTACATTAACAACTTCGATATCAGCTTTAATCATTCCTACAGACGTCACCGCAGGCACTCTTTGATTTCCAAAGCCATACAATTCATTTACAGCAGGTTCTGGTTTCACTTTAAGTTTGTTAGCAACTGAAGTCCTTAAGAGACAACAAGAACTCCCCGTATCAATTAAAGCCTGTACTTCTTCAGAATTATTCAGTTTTTCTTTCTTCAAATATGAATTGCTCTCTTCTGAATTTTTGCCAACTTGCTCAACAGAATAATTTTTATCATTTGAATGATTATTTTCAGCTTTAGTAACACAATTTTTAGCTTCATGACCTGTTTTATTACATTTTCGGCATATTACTACTGGTTTTGGCAGCGAACTCCTTTGAAATATATCCAAAATTATTACAACTGAAGCATTTTGGTTCACCTTTTTCATTATGTGTAATACCGTAGAACGTTTTCTTTTCGTTGATTGTAGCAGCTGGACCATCCTTAAAGGAGTTTCGTTTGTCGGAAGGCCCTTCTTTATGCGGTTGTTTATTGTTGAAAGTTGACTTCAAGGTATCATAATCATCTAGTTTTTCAATTAAATCAGTTGGTGAAATCAGCTTAGACCAAACATCAATAAATTGTTCTCTTATTTCTGGAGACACTTTACGTTTTATTTGATCTGCTATAATTAGATAGCTCAAATTTTCAAAAGTTATCTACTTCAATTCCACTTACCCATTCATTAAAAAAATTTCTTAATTCATATGCAAAATTCTTCCATGTGTTTCCTACACACTTACCGTGCGTCAAAAAATTTTGGCGAAATTTTTCAGGTGTCATCTCGCACCGTTTTAATAAGATCCTTTTAACTATTTTATAATCGTTTGCAATCTCATCTGTTTCTCTGGAGATTAACTGAGCAATGTCATTCAGCAATAAGCCAAGCAAATGAGTAACACATGTATTTTCTGGTATTTCTAATTGTTTGGCCAAACGCTCAAACATAATTAAATATAAAGATATATCATTTTCTTCAGGTTTAAATTTTTGCATCAAACGATGAAGCTCTAACTTTTGATTCATGTGCATACCACTAGCATTTTGATTGGTGCTAGAATCTGTAGATCTACTTTCTGCTTCAATACGTAATTTTTGCAGTTCAAATTCCATTTCATACTTTCATTTTCGTTCCACATATTCTTCTTTTCGTCTACGTTCTTCAATTTCTTTTCTTTCATTTATTATAATGTTCAACCACTCTTTGGCGCATTCATCGTACTCTTTACTAGCCAAAATTATCTTTTTCAAATCGCTCATTTTATAATTCTCATTTACATCTTCTCCCAATTCTTCAGCTAATATTCTTAAATCACATTTCTTTGCCTTACCGAAAATAGACATTTTCTTACTTATTAAAATGCAAATATATATATATATGTTATTATTATTAACTTCCAATTAGATAACTCAGTAGAACAAAGTTATTGGTATTTTATGAGTTTGTTTGACGTTCTAAATATATACTAAAATTTAAATAAATGTGGAAAAAAATTACTCTTTATCCAAAATAATAATAAAAAAAAGTTTTATAATAAATATACTACATCAATCAATGCACATACCTTGAAATTCAAATTCGTTTTAACTTATTTACGGATAGCAAATCCTTGTAGCTTTAGGCTTAGGTTTTAGAATTATCCCACTTCTGATTTCTGTTAGCTTCCTTTAGTAGTTAAATTAATCACTCACAAGACGATTTTAAAAGAGACAAACAAACATTTATTTAAAGATAAATCGTACTCTTAACTTAACCCCTTCGCGCCGATTGTCACGTCTACGTGCCAGCAACGAACACACTCACTTCCCGGCCGACACGCAGGCGTGCCAGAGCGTTTTCCCGTTTAGTCCCGACTGTCACGTATTTGTGCCAGTGTCCTGGAACATTTTAAAAACTATAATTTCTACCACAAGATGGCACTGTATGTCCATATGGTTTCAGATACATGTACATTAGACCTTCTACTCGAAATGAGAGAAGCATGACTCACATACACGTGTTTTTGATTATATAAACAAAAGGGGAAATAAATGTTTCCGAATCGCGTGCTTTATGACGTCTCTTTAAATTCGCACGTGGTAGTTGTTTATTGTAAGTAGAGAAGTTTTATTTTCGCTAAAGCGTTGGGTATTTCGGTTTGCAGTTCAGTTTTTAGAAAATAATTAGATCTTGTTAGACGTAAATTCCTTCTGTTTTTACCGTTGCAATGTCGAAGCGTTGAAAATATTTAACAGAGCATGAAATAGCAGAAATGATGCAAAATATTTCAGATATTGACTCTGAAACAGATTCTGATAGTAGTGATAGTGATACTATGATATATTCTGATCATAAAGAATCTGGCGAATCTAATGATGATGAGGACATTTCGGACATATGTATGCCGAGTACGTCGAAAGCAAGTACTCCTCCATGGTCATCCACAATAGAAAATTTTTCGGAATTACCGCTCCGTCATTATTCAGTACCCATCTTTCAGAAAAACTCTTAAATGGTATAAGAAGCTTTTCTTCAATATCATGGATATGGCTGTATTTAATGCCAATACTCTTTTCAACAAAAAAAGTAAAAAAAATCATCCTCTCCTGAATTATCGGCTTAATTTAGTTAATCAAATTATTTATCGGTATTCCTCTAAAAGCACCAATGTTAATATCACACCAAGATCAGCAGAATCATTAAATCCGCTCAGATTAACTGAAAGACATTTTCCAAAACTTTGTTCAGAAGATAAGAAAACGAGATCTTCTCGTTGATCAGAAAACGAAACGACGATGCTTCGTTTGTTCACATTCCCGGAAAAATCCTCCAAAACGGCAAATGAGTTATTACGAGTGCAAGGAATGTAACGTAGGACTGTGTGTAGATCCCTGTTTTCAAATTTTTGATGCGTAAAGAGAATTTTAAGTAATATATTTAGTTTTCGGATGTATAATGTTAAAAGTCATAAAATGGTGAGTAATGAAAAAAAATGTGTAAAATATGCATTTAAACAAGAAATAAGGTAATTAAAGTATATATAAAAATATCTATAAAGCCGTTTAAATACTCTATAGAGAATTATTAAACAATGCGTTGATACTTCGGAAATTTCATGGATTTAGGCTTAATAGCAAGAAAGCCCCCGGCCCTGGACGGACGCTCGCATAAGACACTGCCGGCCTCCGCGATAAGCGCGCGTTTGTGCTACTAGGCGCGAAGGGGTTAATAAGCTATGTGTAACGTATTCTTAAACGTACATATCATAACAGACGTTCTTAATTCATTGTACCAATATACATTTCAATCGTACTTCATCTGAATAATAAATATAAATATAGAACGACATCCAGAAATGGGCTGTCGCCATTTCTCAGTAGATATTCTGTCTAATCACTATAAATAATTTACAATTGTACTTACTGAGCAAACAAACAGAACAAGACGTACATTAGAGACAAATTTAAAAGAGCCTACGCAAGTAACCAATCACTCACCTCTTCTTACAACTGCTATAATTACAATTTCAAAGTTGGGTTTAAAGCTTCATATGCATTGTAAACTTAAATCTATGTATGTACCAAGCAAATTAATATTACATTTACAAACATTTTATAGTTTTTATCTCTAACAATGGGATCATAAGCAGCAAATGTATCTAAAAATCTAAGGAAACTGACGATTAAATCGACTTATACCTATTGTCATCTGAGATAAGCTTGCTGCAAAGTTATGTTAAACGAATGAGAAAATGTTTCATTCATAGCATGGTGAATAATTCTGCAGGAACAGTTGTTTGAAGACACTTTATCTGTAACCAAAACATCCAACTTAGTAAGACTGAGGTTAGTGCTGTAAACTACTGTTTAACATAATAATTGCCATACTCCTTTGAGCACGGTTTGCCATTGTGCAACAAGCATTTCAATATCTGTAAAAATAACATGAATTACCACACTGATAACCATAATAATTCAATGGCCTTTCATGCAAATTGCAGCTTTCCTTTCTTTGTAATTTCATGTTACCAACTCTCTTCATTAAACACAGTGAGAGATAACAAAACATGAAACAACCAACTTCTGCCCGAAAAAGCAGTTTGAAATTTGAAATTGAGCATTTAACAAATACATTATGATAAACAGCAGCATAACCTTTATTATTACATAGCCAAAGGTAGTAAATATATGGGTGTGACCAGCTCATAGTTTCATAACTTATATGCTGTTTTCCACATTCTAAAAAAAGGCAAAAATAGCACTACAAGGAATAAACAAAGCATTTTGTTATACTAATGAACTTTTAACACTATGGCTGCTAAAGTTACAATGAAAATAAAACAACTTAAAAAAAATATGGTGAAAGTTGGCAAATTAGTATATTTACCTCTAAATCTGTTATAAGAAACTCACGAAGAATATAATATGACTCGTCTTTTGCACTTAAAAATGTAATTTTAAGTTTGACGTCCATAAGACTTAATTCATCATCTCCACCATTTTTGCTTCCAACTGGCCAATACTGATGGCATTTCACCTAAATGATGATGAATTTACAACTTAATTCCCAACACTTGTAAAATACGCTTATTAATAAATATTCATTGTGAATGGAAATAAATATAAATTGTGCATTAATCAATAAAAGCAGATAAATGAAAGAATAACATACAGCATTTTTTTCAATGACACGATTTAACATAAGTATAGCTTTAGACTTTTGCTCCCAAACCATCAGCCAAAAGTGGCCTGTAGTCACTGGTAATGGACCCTATAAAATGTAATATAATGATTAGCATTTTTTAAATTATCACATACATATAATAATTGTAAGCCATTAATAATACAAATTCAAATTCATATTTTTGGCAAAGAACATTTTATAATTAAACTGCTTTAAATTATGAAGAGAACAGTCATGCTGGTATCAAAACTTGGCCGAATCTCTAACTTCTCAGCAGTTGCTTAATCTCAGCAATGGTTTTTTTAGTGACTGATGTTTGATTAACTCATCGCAGCTTTAAAAGAGTTTAAAATACCTAAAAAATTATCAAAGCTAATCACCCAGACACTAGATGAAACTAAAATCATGGTAAAAATACAGAATGAACTATCAAAGCACCTGAAATTAAAAATTGCATTCAATAGGGTGATGCACTGGCATGCCGTTTCTTCAATCTGGCACTAGAAAAAACAATGAGAGATTGAAACATCAGTATCAGAGGAAACATCTTTAATAAACTGGTACACTGGCTTTTGCTCATGCATTTCTGCAGCATAATTTCTGAAAGTCATGGAAGTCTTTGATGAAAATTTGATTTAAATGAGAATTTAAAATACAATGCTTGCCACAGTCTCCTGAAAATTAGAGCTCAAATTTAACCAGCAGCCTGAGAAAGGAAAAATTGTTTAAGTCATTTTGAAAATGTTCACAACTTCATGTGCAATGCACCCTTCAAATAATGTGGGTTCAACACGCAGCTGACCACTTCAAGGCGATTATGGCTAAAGGTATTACATAAACTTGTAGAAAAGATGATACAGCATTAGAAAATAATCAAATTACTGCATCAAAAGCAGAAAATCTACAGATATGGCACAAATGATTGAGATAAGATGTTTGATAATATTGAGAATACTTAGTACAGCAAGACGGTAGCAAATCAAAGACTTTGCAGAAAATTGTGATCAAAAATTAATCCTTAATGATCTCGAGTGAAGAGCTCTAGAACGTCACTGAAATCAAACTGCAAAACTTTACTCTAGAACTGTACAGAACAATATGGTGATGTTCAGTATGGGTGCAAGATTCATTTCCAGTCACACAATGAGATGAGAATTCACAAATTTGGACCAAAAGAACTACATTGCAAGAAGAAATATATTTCTTAGTAAGTGTAAAGTTGAACACCTTTCTAAAATTATCTTTGATGTAATTTAGTAAATTATGAATAGCAACAGTGGAGGTTTCTTACATTTATGTTTGGAGCTTGTTCTTTTTATTAGAAAATGAGAAAAATGGCTTTGAGTTGCTTCTGGTATATTTGAGAATTAATGAGTATTATCTTATGCAATATACATTTTGAGTGTTGTTCGAGATGTCAAAGCTAGAGTTGTCACTTGTTGGACTTCTAAATAAAACTGTAAAAATAAATTGTTTGTGTTGTCACAAGAAGTTTCACTATTACCCTCATTTCCATCATTAATTCTTCTCATACTTGAAGGCAAAATGGAATAGTAAGAATATTAGACAGGGATAAGCGCATAATGCTAAGCTCCAGGAGGAAGTGTTTTGATCTAAGATTTTTCCTACATGGCTGGATTAGTGGCTCAGCCACACTGCAGCAACAAAATTAACTCAACTGAGTATGAGTATACTGAATAGTCTTATTCCATCGATGGAATTTTTCTTCCCCGAAAGCAAAGCTGTAAAATAATATAATAATGCAAACATTTGTGAGCTCAAATTGTGATTTAAGGAGCACAAGAAATCATCTGCAGAGATGGATCAGCCACCATAATGTCCTGACCTCAATCCAGTTTTAAGGATAAGTAGGATACACGAGAAATATCTAAGATGCCTAAATGCTTCTTAGATTTTTTAGACTGTTTCTTTATCTACAAAGAATCTCAGAGTACTTTTTATGAAACTTTGGTCAAAAGAAATATTGAAGAGTACATGTTCAAAAATATTAATTACAATATCTTTAAGTACAAAGACTTGCATCTTGAAATGTATTCAAACAATGAAAATAGTATCTATTTTTTTAAGCTGCGGGTTCACTGATATCTCTTTAAGTGACTATGCTAAATACGCAGGAAAGAAATTAACAATTCAATGTAAAAATTAATTACATGCAGCACTATAAAGAACTGCAAATAGCTCAAGGAGAAAGCAGATATTAATCAATTTTCCTTAGTGCATCAGAAATATCACCAGTTCCCGAAATCACTTGCACTCTAAATTGCAATTCAGCTAATGCTTTTTGAATAACTAAATCTCACAGTTGATTAACAAATAACATGTCTTAGCCCTTGGAGCCACAGTTATACACAGTAGCTTGGGTTTTTTGAATTACCAGGAAATACTGGTTGCAGGACTTTAAAAATGTGTTTTCTCAAACCTTCTGGAAGGTCACCAAGTTGGCAAGAAATCACTAAATGCAATCAAGGGCAGTCAAAAGCATATCTTCCCACATCTCGTGTTCTACTTGAGCTAATTTTATAATTTAAATGTTATTGCACTTGGAATTGAAACATTTACAATTCTATAAAACACTTGCATAAAACCATAACCCAAACAAATTCGATTAATACAAAAAAGGCCCTAAAATTATCAGCCTAAAAGCAACAAATAAATAAATTGAGAATTTATAATAGCTTACACAAAGCTATCCTAAAATAGAGCAGTTTACTACACGCACTTTCTAATATAAAGCACTTGACTTATATGCGCTTCTTCAAGTTTACTGCACATGCAATCTCACTAACGAGCCTCAGGAATACTTTTAAATCAGAGTAATTGCACGGACTGAAAATTTCAAGAAAGTACTATAGTCCTTGTATGGAACATAATCACAGAAGGATTTGCGTACACCTTAACGTATTTAACAACACTACTATAAAAGCCACTGAATGAAAAAAAATGCCGTTCTGCAGCTACTGTAAATGTTGTAGAGTATATACAGGGTGTTTATAAAGTCCCGGAGCCATTTTGATGTTTAATAACTCATAAAATAATAAAGATAGTTTAAAATTAATAACATAAATGGTTAGAAAGACTCAAAAAGTTTCATGAACCTTGTCAACGAACTTCCACGTGTGCCCCCTTCTTCGCACGGAGAATATCAAGTCAATATTCAATTTCGCGCCAGGTACCGGCAAGCATGTCGGCATCCTCAGAAGCTATTGCGGTTGTAATTCTGGCTTTTAGGTCATCAATGTTCGACACTCTCCTCCTGTAAACATTGTCCTTTACAAATTTCGAAAGGAAAAAGTCCCGCGGCGTTATATCAGGTGATCTGGGTGGCCGAGGAATTGGACCTCCTCACCCAATCCATCTTCCTGTAAAATGGTCATTCAAAGAACTACGAACGATGGTACCCCAATGAGGTGGTGCACCATCTTGTTGCAAAAAGACATGTGGCTGAAGCTTTTCTAGTTGTGGAAATACGAAGTTTTCCAACATGTCTAAGTATACGACTGATGAGACCATCTTTTCTATAAAAAAGAAAAGCCCAATGACTCGGTCATGCATTAGTCCACACCACACATTAACCTTTGGGGAATCCCTTTGTGCCTCACGTTATTAATGGGGGTTTTCAGATCCCCATATGCGCACATTATGGCGATTAACAATGCCAGAAAGATGAAAGGATGCTTCGTCCGAGAACATTATGCGCTTCAGAAATTCAGCAGCATCTTCTATCCTCCTTAGCATATCTGTTGCAAAGGCCATCCTCCTAGGCCAATTGTCCAGTTCCAAAATTTGAACTTTGTATGCATGCAGTCTTAATTTTTTCTTAATAACCTTGTACAATGTCGAAATTGGCATATCCAATTCTCTTGCTGCTGATCTCACAGATCTTCTAGGATTGTGTAAAAATGTCTCTTTGACACGCTCAACATCAAAATCACTTGTGCAGGGATGTTCGGAACGTTTTTTATCTGCGATACTTCCAGTGTCTAGAAAATTCATTTTCCACCGCAAGATGCTGCTTTTGGATGGAGGGTCTTTTTGGTAAATTCTTCTGCAATTTCTGTGTGTTTAATTATGGATTTTGTTTCTATGAACCACCATAAAATCTGTGCTTTCTCTTGTGGTGTATGCATTCTCCTTAACATCCAGTCGAATAAAACATCACATACAAAAGTACTAGAACAAACACATCAAAAGTAAACGTAACATTGCAATGGTTGCCAAAAACAAAAGAGAGAAAAATGCAATTAATAAGCAGACGATATTTAGAAAAGTACAGATATTTAGATTGGAAAATGAAATTATCTAAAATTAACCACATGCACAGACGATATTTACAAAAGTAAAGATATTCAAGCTTGAAAAGGAAAATATATAAGTTATTCCATCAATAAATGCCATAAGTTTGTTTACATCTTCATTATTTTATGAGTTATTAAACATCAAAATGGGTCCGGGACTTTATAAACACCCTGCATATTAAACATTTCACCACTGATATAATCTGCACCATATTTTATACAACATTCAGCATACTGATTGTCATGTTAAACATGTATGTAACAGGGTGTGAATCCGCAGTATGAAAAATCTTCCTACAATAACATGATTTTTTAAATTTTAGCTGATTTAAGGCTGGAATTTTCAAACTTTAAATTTCCGTCTCACTTCTAGCCTTAATTAGTTCATATTGATACAATTAATATCTTTCTGCAATGAAATGTAAAAATGCGAACACTGACTAAAATCAAATACTGTATATTTCCGTGTATAAAGCGATAATTATTTTACCTTTTTCTGAAGCTAAATTATGGGGTTTTGCTTATATACGGATCTGCTAATCTCAGACAGAAAAATGTATTTTTCTGTTACCTGGGTGAAAGTGATGAATGATTAAATATTTTATTTCACTTTTTTATTTCTTTCATTTATATTTCTTAAGTTTGTGAAAAAATGCATTTTAAATGGAATGAGTTATTTTTTTTATAAAAATGAGTCATTTTATTTTTGAAGTTGTTTATAATGCTGGTTTGTTGCACCTCTGCCAAAACGAAAGATCTATTTGCAAAATTTGCACCCGGCTTTCTTCACTATTGAATTTGTTTTTTATTTACTGAGAAATGTTGAGAAGCCACACTGTTGAAATTTTAGCAAACACGATCATGTGTAATTTTAAATTTGCCATATTAGAGTTTATCATCATGCTCATCCTTCAGACAAAAATAAAATGGCACCGAAAATAAGACTAGCATAGATACAACAGATCATATTTGTTGCAATAAATGTGCTAGCTTTCAATTTGACTTTCAATTCAATTGAAAGTGTGTGCTTTCAATTTTGACTTTAAAAATTTAATTACTCTTGTTTTGTAACTGGTATTTTGCAGTTTTACCATTTCTTAGGTCCTATATCTATTGAAAAATATTAAGCTAACTGCTTTTCGAACTATGCCATGTGGATGGAATTTGAGTTCTTGAACACTTTCCCCTTGTTATTAAACTGTGGCAGTCTTATGTTCGACTGCGTGCACCACCAGATGATGTCATGTTGTGCTCGTAATAATCGCCAGCGCGACCACCAAACTCGCACACATTTCCCTTAGCTTGAGTGCAAGCATGTTCAAATATTTATGTAGAAATTTTCTGCTTTAATGAATAGTTGTGTTAATGAACGGATGGTTAATGAAGTTGTGTTTTAGCAAAGTGCAGTTCATTCTATGGAACATAATCACGGAAGGATTCGCATGCACCTTAATGTATTTAACAACACTACTATAAAAGCCACTGAATGAAAAAATAATGCCGCTCTACACCACCACATTAGCTATTGTAAATGTTGTAAAGTATATATTTTGACCATTTCACTACTGACATAATTTGCACCATATTTTATACAACATTCAGCGTACTGATTGTCATGTTAAACATGTATGTAACAGGGTGTGAATCTGCAGTACCAATGAAATCCGGAAATTACTTGCCAGTGAACAACTTTGGGGCAGAAAACCTTCCGAATTGCTTCGTGTCATGAAAAGGCGTGCTGAAAAAACAATATAATTGACTCATTGTTACTACAGTTATTCATTCAACAAATGCTGCCAAATGTTCAATCTATCCACATGTTGGTTCAGTCTTCGAACGCTGCCAGCATAGCCGATAGAAAATTGGAAGTTACACCCGCTCAGGTAAGCACAGTTTCTTCACCTGTATCTGTCAGTGTATCTAATAATTCTAAATGGGATTCCCTACTGGATGAGGTCCGCAAATTGGTGGTGAGGTTTCGTCTCTACGATGATCACGCAGCGTTTCCAAAAACCGATATAACAGAAAGAGAAGCCCTTCAGCTAAAGCTGCTTCGAATTGTCCTTATTGCTGGTATCATCGCAAATTTAATCAGAAAGCCAAAAACCGTGTACGTTTCAGGGAAACGAGCCACGGAAAGTGTAATGGTGACTTGCGCTTTATTGAGTGACTTGCGCTGAGTCTTGCTGCCTTTTTATTAGACAGAAAATCAAATAAAATATTTTTGTGCGACACTGGTTCAGATATCAGTCTCCTCTCTGCAACCCAAGATGAAGTGTGTCAGACACCTATTATGACATTTCCTGCAGCCAACAGTACTCCTATTCCAGTTTACAGACAAAAATCTTTTAAGTATTGATCTTATGTAAGAATTTTATTGTAGTTTTAATTTTACTTTTTATGTGTGTAAAGTGTCAACAAATATTATTGGATCTGATTTTTTACCTGATTTAAGGAACAAAAAAGCTTGTTGATTTAAAAACACATTTAAAAATTAATTGTAGTGTAATTAACACAAATTTGTATTCTATAAAAGCAATTATTGCAAATTGTGTATATGATAAATTACTGTCTAACTATCCTTCACTGTCAAAGCTTCCTGATCTTACTGAGACTGTTAAACACGATACTATGCATTTCATTGGAACTATTGGTCTTCCAGTTTCATGTAAGCCCACGAGACTAGCTCCAAATATATTAAAAATTGCTAAGAATGAAATATAAAAAACGATCAATTTAGCTACCCTCCAAATCTAATTAATCCTCTCCTTTTCACATGGTGTTAAAGAAAGGCACAAACGAATGGAGACCTGTGGGAGATTTTTGGAGGTTAAACGCTCAGACAGTAAAGGATAAGTATCCTGTACCCAACATTTGTGATTTTGCAGCAGAGTTGCATGGAGCAAAGGTATTTTGTTGAATAGACTTCATAAAAGCCTATCATCAAATTCCAATTAATCTGTCTAATATCCATTAAATGGCTATTACCACTCCTTTCGGACTTTTCGAGAGCTCAAGAATGCAGTTTGGGCTATGCGATGCAGCTGCAACCTTTCAATGCTTCATTAATGAGGTAACTCGTGAGCTGCCAGGAGTATTTGCTTTTGTCGATGATATATTGATTGTGTCAAAGGATGAAACTGAACATTTGATACACCTTGAAAGCTCTTTTTGAAAGATTAAGTAATTATGGGTTAAGAATTAATGCATCTAAATGCAATTCTGGTTTAACATCTTTGGAATTTTTAGGTTTTCATGTATCTGAACAGGGTTTAAAACCTTTACCAGACACGGTAGAAGGCCATTAAAAAATTTCCTAAACCAAACACCTTAACACAGTTAAGGAAATTTATCGGCATATTTAACTTTTACAGACGTTTTGTCCCAAGAGCTTCACACGTTTTAGCTCCCTTGAATAAGTTATTGGAAGGCCACATTAATATAAGAAACCTTCACAACTTAGCAAAATAAAAGAATACCCTCTCTCAAGTGAAACGACGAGGCTGAGAAAGCTTTCACCAATGCGAAAATGGCAATTACTGAGGCAACCCTTCTCAGACACCCAATTCCTGGTGCTACCCAGAAACTTTGTACTGATGCATCAGACGTTGCTGTTGGTAGCTCACTAATGCAATTGCATAATTCAGTTTGAGAACCCATTGCGTATCTATCCATTAAACTTGGCAAAAGTCAAAGGAAATGGTCATCTTATGATCGAGAACTATTGGCTACATATTTGTCAATCAGGAAATTCCAGCACATGCTTGAAGGCAGGGCCTTTACAATCTGCACACATCAAAAGCCCTTAATATATGCTTTTAAGCGAAAGCCTGAAAACTGTACTCCACGGCAATTTTCGTCATCTTGATTTTATTGGCCAATTTTCCATTGACATACGATACATCAAAGGTTGTGACAATATCGTTGTTGATGCCTTATCTAGGGTAGAAATAGATTCAGTATCTGGTAATCAATACATTGATTATAAAAAGTTATCCGGAGCACAACTTTAAGACTCTGAAATTCAAAATTCTTTATTGCAATCTTCACCAGTTTCTAAACTAGAGAAACATTACTTTCCATTGGAAGACATTACTCTTTACTGCAATATCGACACAGGTATACCTCATCTGTTCATTCTTGAATCTTTTCGCTCTAACATCTTTCAGCAGATTCATAGTCTTTCTCATGCTGGTATTTCAGCATCAACAAAACTAATCGCTAAGCTATACTTTTGGCCTAATATGAAGAAATTTATTAAAAGTGCAGTTCAATCCTGTCTACAATGCCAACATTCTAAAATTCATAGACATTCAAAATCACCTTTGGGTATCTTTTCCTTGCCTGATGCAAGATTTGCACATATCCATATTGATTTTATACGTCCTCTTCCACCGTCTGAAGGTTAACCATTACTGCATGACAATTATTGACAGGTTTACCAGTTGGCCAGAAGTTATACCTACTGCCGGCATGTCAGCTCAGGCTACTTGCAAAGTGTTAGTGCACAATTGGATAGCTAAATTTGGCTGCCTGGCATCAATAACAACTGATCAAGGATGAAATTTTGAATCTGACTTATTTAAGGATTTAATGAAGATTTGGGGCACATATCAAATTAGAATTACTGCTTATTCTCAGTCCAATCGGCTGATTGAGAAGTTTCATAGGCAATTTAAAAGTTCAATAATGGTTCATAAAAATCTAAAATGGACTGAAATTCTGCTTATAGTTCTGTTGAGTATCAGATCTGCCATCAAGAAAGATATAAATGCTACTTGTGCCGAACTTGTTTACGGTACCACACTTAGATTACCCTCAGATATGCTGAATGTTACTATTTTCGTACCACCATCTGAATCTTACGTGTCACAGCTTCAATCAGTCATGCATTTAGTTAGACCAATTCCAACCTCTAAACATGTTCAATCATCAATTCATGTACACCTGGCACTTCAAACCTTTCTCATGTATTTCTACAGATCAATTCTCTTAAACCTCCTCTAACTCCACCTTACACTGGTCCTCATGCTATTTTTAAATGAATGGACAAAAATTTTATTATTGAGGTAAAGAACAAAAAGATTACAGTTTCAATTGATTGCTTAAAACCAGCATATGTGTTGATGAAACATATAGATTCACCTGTAGTTTCTCAGATTCCACACCAAAAAGTCTGTGAATACTCTAAAATTGCCACAAAACAAGTAATTACTTGCAGTGGACGCTGTGTTCATTTTCCCAACAAACTGATCACTGTAATATAAATGAATTTTTTATTTTGTGGTCTGTTGAGAAAGTTATAGCATATAAATCCTTGATTAATTTCTTTTGCAGACATTTGGGAGATGCTTAAAATTCTTATTAACTTTTCATTAAGCATTTCAATTAGAATTTAACTGTATTATTACTTGCATATTACTATTCATATACTTTGTATCTCTTCTTTTTTGTACGTACATTTTAAAGTACAGCTTTTATTATCTTAAATTGGAATTCTGCAATTAATCCCTTTTGTGTCATGACTGGGTGATTGAAGGGATACTCTCTGGCAGACTTATGATTGACTGCGTGCGCCGCCAGATGGTGTCATGTTGTGTTCGTGATAATCGCCAGCGCAACCAGTGAACTCGAACACATTTCCCTTAGCTCGAGTGCAAGGATATTTGAATATTTGTGTAGAAGTTTTCAGTTTTAATGAATAGGTATGTTAATAAAGTCGTGTTTTAGCGAAGTGGAGTCATGTCTGTGAAGAATATTTACTGAGCCATAACCCACACACCATAAATCTCTTGACAGAATTCTCATCACACTTCATAATGAAATAAATTTTTTCCTGATTTTAGGCCTACTGTTTCATGAAATATTTCCCAATTCAGGCTAACAAAGGGTTCATATACACTTCTGTACCTGGAAATTAAGAACTTTTAAGGGTCATCAATGAAAAAAATTAAGGACCTATCAAGCAAATAAAGTGAGTAAGGTAAGGCAATTATTTACACCCAGACTTCACTTTTGCAATCTGTATGAATAAAGTAAATTTGTACGTAGGATGCATTATTATTAAATATAATCTAACATTTAATTTAATTATGAAACAAATTCAAGAATAAAATCAACTTCATAAATTTTTTCAAGTAATTAGCATTAAATTATAAGATTTCTTGAAACATTTATATTTTATGCTTATAACAGTCTCACACATTTTAAAGAATATTAGTGGCTTTTTATTTAAATTTTACTAATAATTAGTTTTTCAGTGATTCATTCTTTTATGTCTCATTTTGTTACAGACTCACTCAGTCATGTATGCTAATTTCATGTCAGGTGGCATAAGTTAAACTGTGAAATAAAAAAGTAATCAACATGACATGTAACAGAAGTTTGGCTGTTGCCACTGCAGCTGCTTACTTGGAAACAGACAGTTGCTGATTAGAACAAATGTGAAGGCCTGACATTGGTATGGTTGCAAATGTTAAAAAATAGCTGCATTTAGTCTAAGCCCCAGTTAGTACTGTAGCTTTGTGCAGATTTGCTGAAATTATAACCCAGTTAATATACAGTATTTAATGCATTCATTTAAGCCGCTAAAGCACCAGAGAGGATAGGTTGTTTTGCATTATTTTACGTCTCATTAGTTGTAAGGAATAAAATTTTATGTTAATTTTTACAGCTTTGTGTTGTATCTTGCATTCACAATAAGGATTAAGGTAAAGAGATAACTCACCTTTTAAGGATCTTAAGTTTGACTAACGTTTATTTTATTTTAAAACTTATCTCTTATTTTCCACTTCCGGCCAGAATTAACGTGTGAATATGTTTATGCAAATTGTACTTGCTAAAACTTCAGTATTTAAGCTGTGGCTTTTTGCCAAGAGCACAGTAGAAGGGGAGAGAGAGCTTACCATCAGTTACTGTCCGCCTTTAAAGCCAGAGGTTTTAGTCCTCTAGAAAGCTAAAGACGTATTGTAGTTTTCCGCAGTTTGAGTAATTCAGACGCAGTAATTTAAAGGCCAGTCTTAGTGTTAGTCATCTGTGTAAAATATTAAAAGTTAGCTCTTATTTAAATTTTAGTTAACTGTGAAATATTTAAATTTTAGTTAACTGTGAAGACTACTAACTGGTAGTCTTATATTTTTACGTTCAGACCACAAGTAGTTGGTCTTTGTATCCCGAAGTGCGGGAGCGACTGTGAAATCATGGAAAAATAAAGGGTAATTTTAACCCTTTTCATCTTATCGTCTTTGCTACACTCCATAGGACATAGTTTGCAGTCAAACTCTCTGTCCAGTCAGGACATGTCATGTTCGCCAAGCAGATAAAAGGAAGTACCAGTCCTGACAACCTTAACATGTAGAGATAACTTCTATGGGTGAGCAGTTAGTTACAAGTAATTACATAGTTAGATATACTTTCTCGCAACAGATTTACATGCTTACAATTTTTTTTTTATTTCTAAAAAATATCCATTAAGAGGGCACTTAGAATATTTTACAACAGTTATAATTTATGACATTGATTTTAAAATGATATTAATATACATTAAAATCTATGAAACATTTATGTTTTGTAACAACAGCAAATAACAAAATGTTCATGCATCTTTTTAATTTGAAAATTTTCCAGGTATTTTAACTAATTTATATCAATTGCCTTCTCTTTAGCATCTTTTGTAAGTTTATTTGTTCCAATAAATAAATAAATGTTCCCACTCGTCTTTGTTTCATCTCCTAACCTGTTAAATGTTTGAGCAATGTAATGAACCTTTGAAGAATAATTCTCTCAAAATCAATTTCTTTTTCACTGAATTTCCTCTTCATTTCAGAATTTTCAGATATAATTAAATATTTCTGTTATTCTAAAGAACTGCTTATACAGAATGTATAGAAAAAACTGCTAATTTTATTTCTTTAAGAATATTGAAAATAAATACGAAGTCAAGGCCAGCATCAGAGCCAGTACTGAAGAATTTTTAGAATTTACTGAAGCACCAAACAACATAGTTTTGGCCAAAATTTTTAGAATTTAGGGCAAAGATTGAGGTATCTATGGTGCACTGAGACAGAATGATGATTTTTTTAATAAATTGTTGGTTTTCAATCTCTTTGTTTTCTTTGATTGCATCAATGCTTGTGTCTACCATGTTAAATGAAGGACTTCTGGGATCAAAACGAGAAAATCGAAATAATTTTGTTTTCACTTTCTTTGAAAAATTCTCCAAAAGATGAAAAATTCATCATAATTTTTTTAAAACATGTCCATTATGTGTTAATACCATGAAGACACTTTTTATTTCATCAGATTTTTTTTGGAAATTGTAGGTCTATAAATCTTGCCTTCAAAATAATAATCTATAAATTTTGGTTTTAGACCTTCCAAGGTACAAGGTCTAAAATCCAAAAGATAATTTATCCCTACCGACTCTGTAAGAGCAAAAAGCCAGTAGAATTTCGAAAAAAGAAATTATCAAGAGAAGTGTAGAATGAATTTTCAAGAGAAAACCGATACATATATGAATATTCTGAAACAATTACATGGGGAAAAACTCTTATAATGAAAAAATCTAAAAGAAAATTATTTTTTAAATAATTACAATAGCATTTTTGTTTTTTTCTAAAAAGTGTCTCATATTGTGCTCATTTATTATTTTGTTTACTTTTCAGAATCAAAATACTCGTACATCAAAAAAATTAACAGTAATGTCACTTTAAAATATGGCAGGAGAATATAATTTTTTTCGTTTACTATTCCGTAAACATTATTTTAATATATTATGATTATTTTTATAATATTTATCAATGTTATAATGTTCGTAAGAAAAATCATCAAAATTTCGCAAATTTCAAAATCAAAAATTTTGTATACAACCTCAGCTTGAAATTGCCAAAATGTTGATAAATGAATTTAGCACTGCATAATTTCAAAAGAATTCAAATGTTAACCATCAATACATGTCAATGCATCGCCAAAAATATTCCTCCAAAATGTTAACTCATATTCAAAATGGAAGTCAAGAAATGTCAGATGAGTAAAACCAAGGACCTTGCGACTTTGGGCTGTAATTAAGGACTATTAAGGACTAAAAATCTTTTGAAAACCTGACTTTTTAAGTACTTTAAAGGAACGGATGAACACTGTGACAAGCTTCCATTTTCAACAAAAATAACTTGGTTTTGTTTCTTTAATCCTTCAAAAAATGTAATTGCTTTTAATTTGTGACAGTTATTTAGCAGCTTTGAAAAACATTAATTTAGCAAATATCTTTTATTTGCTAAATTTTGCTTTCAAACTGACCAACTGTTTATCCGGTTTCTATTTTTGAAAATTTTTATTTTATAACCATTTCACTTCTATACCCTATTATTTGTTTAGGGTCAGATTAGAGCAGATTATATCTCAATTGTTAGTTAAAAATTTTTGAACTTATTTTTTATAATATTCCTTAAAATTTTTAATGGCCTAGCATTTTTTTTTTTAAATTTTACACTCACTTTTGAATTATCTTATAATTTGTTTTTATACTCATCCAGATATAACTCAGAAACATGTCTCTGTTGAAATGTTTTTTGGCTGCTTCTTGAAAAAGATTAAAGAAGTTTCTACAACTTGCTTTATTATATTTTTATGTTACTCTATTGAGTTGCTTTGTTTCAGTTTTGATTTATACTCCTCCTGTTAGACAGTTAGCCACCAATTTTGATTTACTATCTCTTGATTATTTAATTAATTTTGCAGAATACAGCACATATTTACTTTCAAATATATATTGTTACGAATTTCACATTTATTTGGCTATTTATTTAGAATTGTAATTAAATTTGCTTCATGTTGCCTTAGCAACGCAGACGATTTTTGAAGAGAAAACTACGTCGAAAAAAAAAATAGCAATAAAAATAAAAGAGCGCGTACATTTAATGCTTAATAAATAAATATCTCGTAATTACTGTTGCCATCCAGAAAAATCTAGAAAAATCATGATTGTTCTACTGATAATTAAAAAAAGCTTATAAAAGCCGAGGTGAAACACCTCATCTCAGTGAGTTAGTTGTTGTTGTTGCTGTTATACTTGTAGCTGTAAAAAGCGAACTGCTGTTTGTTTACTTAATGCTGTATTGATTGTAGCGATTTCGCTGTGAGATAGAACTATTTTATCTGTTTTGAACTGAGTTTTTGCTAAACGTTTGAGATATTGTGATATTGTGCGAAGATTTGTGAAGAAATATTTCAGCATTTTAATTTATTTATTGTGGAAAGAATAAATTTTTGTTAACTTTTTACGACTTGTGCATTCAATATATTACGAACCCGTACGCACGTAACAATTTTTGGTGTCAGGAGTGGGATTTTTGAATGCCATTAACTAGAGCAATGGAAGAACAATTAAGGCAATTCATGGCAGCCTTTGCTGCATTTAAAGAAGATATTAAAGCTGGCCAAGATTCCGTGAAAGAGGAGATGAAAGCTGGCCAAGAATTAGTTAAAGAGGAGATCAAAGCTGTTCAAGATTCTGTTAAAGATGAAATGAATTCTGTTCAAGAAAAGATGGAGAAATCTGTTCAGGAAGAAATGAATTCTGTTCAAGAAAAGATGGAGAAATCTGTTAAACAAGAAATGAATTCTGTTCAAGAAAAGATGGAGAAATCTGTTAAGGAAGAAATGAAGGCTGTTCAGTAATCTGTTAAAGATCAGATGAAAACGGTTCAAGAGTTGAAATTGGGTCAAGAATCCGTTAAGGAAGAGATGAGAGCCGCTAAAGCAAGTAAAGAAGAAATGAAAAAGGAAATTACTTGCATAATAGAAAATAAGTTTGAGACTATGAAAGGTATGCGGTTGAAAATAAAGTTTCTTCTGTCAAAGAACAAATAGAGGAGAGAGTTTCTGCCGTAGAACAACAAATCGATTACAGAGTTTCTGCTGTGAAAGAACAAATTCAAGAAAGAGTTTCTGCAGTGGAACAACAAATTGATGACAAAGTTTCCGCAGTTGCCAAAGAAGT
>KK118594.1:10703-41256 GCA_000611955.2 Stegodyphus mimosarum | reverse complement strand
TAACAAGATCTAATTATTTTCTAAAAACTGAACTGCAAACCGAAATACCCAACGCTTTAGCGAAAATAAAACTTCTCTACTTACAATAAACAACTACCACGTGCGAATTTAAAGAGACGTCATAAAGCAGGCGATTCGGAAACATTTATTTCCCCTTTTGTTTATATAATCAAAAACACGTGTATGTGAGTCATGCTTCTCTCATTTCGAGTAGAAGGTCTAATGTACATGTATCTGAAACCATATGGACATACAGTGCCATCTTGTGGTAGAAATTATAGTTTTTAAAACGTTCCAGGACACTGGCACAAATACGTGACAGTCGGGACTAAACGGGAAAACGCTCTGGCACGCCTGCGTGTCAGTCGGGAAGTGAGTGTGTTCGTTGCTGGCACGTAGACGTGACAATCGGCACGAAGGGGTTAAGAAAGGTGAAGTGATTGCAGAATGTATTCCAGTAACTAGCGTTGAAAGAAAAAGTAATATCTTAAAAACCGTGTCTTCAGACAACATTATATCGGAGTTATTGCAGAATGCGCAATTAAACAAACGATGAGGAAAAGAATGCTGCCGAGCGTGTCATTAAATATCTTCAAGATGTTTTCTCCCGCTCGTCTTATGACGTGGGTCGAACCAGTTTAACTCAGCATAGAATCGATACTGGTGATCATCCACCAATCAAGCAACATCCAAGACATCTGCCGATTTCGAAACAGGAAGAGGTGCGAACACTTTTAACGGACATGCAAGAAAGCAATGTCATCGAGCCTTCAGCAAGTCCCTGGGCATCTCCCATCGTCCTGGTGAGGAAGAAAGACGGATCAACCAGATTTTGCGTTGACTATCGCCGGTTGAACGAGGTTACGAAGAAAGACAGTTACCCTCTTCCTAGAATTGATGACATTCTGGATACTCTTTCTGGAAGCAAGTGGTTCTCGACACTTGATTTAAAGAGTGGATATTGGCAGGTAGAAATACATCCTGATGACCGAGAAAAGACGGCATTTACTACAGGACAAGGACTTTGGCAGTTCAAGGTGATGCCGTTTGGGCTATGTAATGCGCCGGCTACATTCGAACGTCTAATGGAGACTGTTTTAAAAGGTCTTTCATACGAAGCCTGTCTGATATACCTGGATGACATCATCATCGTCGGGAATAGTTTCGAAGAACATTTGGAAAATCTTAGAAAGGTGCTTCAGAAACTGAAAGAAGCCAATCTGAAGTTGAGTCCCGCTAAATGCAAATTATTCAGACAGGAAGTCACTTATCTCGGACATGTCATCTCTGCTGAAGGTGTGCGCACGGATTCTGAAAAAGTGTCAGCAGTTAAAGACTGGAGACGTCCCGAAAATGTCCACCAGCTGAGAAGCTTTCTAGGACTTTGCACCTACTATAGGAGATTCGTGAAGGATTTTTCTTCCATCGCAAGACCCCTTCACAAGCTGACAGAGAGCAAGCAAAAGTTCGTGTGGACAAAAGAATGTGAGAATGCATTTAAGAACCTGAAGGAAGCCTTAACATCTGCTCCAATCCTGACGTATCCTCAGCTCGACAGACCATTTATTCTCGACACGGATGCGAGTAATGAAAGTGTCGGCGCTGTTTTGTCCCAAGAAATAGAGGGCCAAGAACGTGTAGTAGCTTACTGGAGCAAGTGCCTATCTAAACCGGAGAGGAATTACTGTGTCACCAGGAAAGAGTTGCTCGCCATAGTCAAAGCCGTAGAACATTTCCATCATTATCTATACGGCAGAAAATTCCTGCTCCGCACAGATCATGCATCATTGGCCTGGCTTTTAAATTTCAAGAATCCTGAGGGTCAGATAGCTAGGTGGATACAGAGACTCCAGGAATATGACATCATTATCCGTCATCGCAAGGGACAGTCGCACGGAAACGCTGACGCCTTGTCTAGAAGACCTTGCCCAGAAAACTGCCGATATTGTTCCAGGGTCGAAGCTAAATACCAACTGGTTAATCCAGTCGCACGGCAAATTACAGCATCAACATCGGCTGATCCAGACCCATGGAGTGACAAGGAAATCAGGAAAGACCAGCTGGAAGACCGTGATATTAAACCCATAATTGAGTTAATGGAGACCTCAAACAGAAAACCTACCTGGCAGGATATTTCGAGCTATAGTCCCACGACAAAACAATATTGGGCTCTCTGGGACTCACTCCATATTCGAAACGGCGTCTTGTACCGAAAATTCGAATCGGATGATGGAAAAACATTCCGATGGCAGCTGGTACTCCCAAGATCCCGAATCCCGGACGTCCTTAAAGAACTACATAGCAGCCCCGCAGGAGGTCACTTCGGAATAATGAAGACCTTGCAGAGAGTTCGGGAGCGTTTCTACTGGAATAATGCAAAGGATGACGTGCAAAAGTGGTGCCGAACTTGCGATGCCTGTGCAAGTCGGAAAGGACCGAAGAAACGCAGCCGGGGGAAGCTGCAACGTTACAATGTAGGAGCACCTTTTGAACGTATCGCTTTTGACATCTTAGGACCTCTGCCCGAACTGCTGATGGCAACAAATACATCCTCGTTGTCATCGATTATTTCACCAAGTGGCCTGAAGCGTATCCTATTGCTGATGAAGAGGCTGTCACAGTAGCAGAGATGATGATACAGCACTGGATTTCCAGGTTCGGAATTCCTCTTCAGTTACATTCCGATCAGGGAAGGAATTTTACCTCGGCTGTAGTCAAGGAACTTTGCAAGTTACTCGGCATTGACAAAACCCAAACGACGCCTTTACATTCCCAGTCGGACGGTATGGTAGAGAGGTTTAATCGAACCATCCTCGATAACCTCTCATTAGTGGTTTCCAGAAACCAACAGGACTGGGACAAGAAGCTGCCACTATTTTTACTGGCTTACCGCAGTGCTGTCCACGAGACTACCGGCTATTCCCCATCTCAGATGCTCTTCGGTCGTGACCTTCGTCTGCCATGTGATCTTTTGTTTGGTCGCCCTCCGGATGCGCCTTCATCGCCTGAGGAATACATTCAAGACCTCCAGGCCCGGTTTGAAGTGATGCACAACTTTGCACGAGAGCGAGTCAACTTGGCGACGGAGAAGATGAAGACCCGCTACGACACGAGAGCTACTGGACATCGTTTCAACGAAGGAGACAAGGTGTGGTTATGGAATCCGACTCGTCGAAAAGGACTTTCTCCGAAACTACAATCACCTTGGGATGGTCCTTACACAGTCCTAAACAGGCTGAACGACGTCGTGGTTCGGATCCGTAAGTCATCGAACTCTAAACCTAAAGTCGTTCATTACGACAGGTTAGTTCATTACTATGGCCATAGTACGTAGTGTATATAGTTGTAAATAATAATGTACATAGTATAAGACCATGGTCCTATTTGTATTTAGTATTTGATTTGTATTTGTTAAGTAGTAGTATTTGATAAGTATTTGTGTTTAATAGCATTTGTATTTGATAGTATTTGTACTTAGTATTTGAATTGTATTTCGCGTTGGATAGAATTTAATTTGCTGAAAGTCACTTATTTTAATTATTGTTTATTTTGTTATTATAAAGTAATGTTTATTATAGCACTGATGCTTTAGTTGTAAGTTTGGCTTCCTGTCCAGGGATTGTACTGCCCGGGACGTGCAGTCCTTGGGAAGGGGGCAATGTTACGAATTTCACATTTATTTGGCTATTTATTTAGAATTGTAATTAGATTTGCTTCATGTTGCCTTAGCAACGCAGACGATTTTTGAAGAGAAAGCTACGTCGAAAAAAAAAAAAACAATAAAAATAAAAGAGCGCGTGCATTTAATGCTTAATAAATAAATATCTCGTAATTACTGTTGCCATCCAGAAAAATCTAGAAAAATCATGATTGTTCTACTGATCATTAAAAAAAGCTTATAAAAGCCGAGGTGAAACACCTCATCTCAGTGAGTTAGTTGTTGTTGTTGCTGTTATACTTGTAGCTGTAAAAAGCGAACTGCTGTTTGTTTACTTAATGCTGTATTGATTGTAGTGATTTCGCTGTGAGATAGAACTATTTTATCTGTTTTGAACTGAGTTTTTGCTAAACGTTTGAGATATTGTGATATTGTGCGAAGATTTGTGAAGAAATATTTCAGCATTTTAATTTATTTATTGTGGAAAGAATAAATTTTTGTTAACTTTTTACGACTTGTGCATTCAATATATTACGAACCCGTACGCACGTAAGAATATATATATATATTAAATTGAGACCTCATGATCCAAAGCTTTTCAGATTTAAGGGCTGTCTACTAAGTTTGAGTGACAGTTTATTTTAATATCTAATCTGATATTTTACTTAGCTTATAACTGAAAATAATTTCACATGTATCTTGCACTATAATTAGGTAAAACAAATCACACTGATATAGAGAAGCAATACCATAAGTTGAATTTCCACACCTTTCTTGAAAAGATGAGATGATAAACAACGAATGAATGAGAGCGGCTTTCTGAGAGTGAACTGGCATAGTCCACTGAAATTCAAAAAGTAAATCATCAATAAAAACTTCATATTGTGCCATAAAAGGGTGCATTCTCCTGCTTTTGGTTGTTTACTGAATTGCTTCTAAACCAACTCAATACAAATTTTGTTACAATTTAAGTATTTTGGCAACATGATGATTTATGATGTAACGCAGAAAATATCCGAGAAGCAGGGAAAAATTGTAACTATGGCTATGATTTCAAAGAATGTGCCATTTATTTAATGTGTTGTATAGTACTACTTTCTTTATACATCATATGATTTGATACAATATTTCATATTATTTCATATCATATATACATCATATTTTTTGATACAATATTCAAGCCAATGAATTTTCATCATGCATGTTTGTCCATTACGAAGAGAGGTGAACCAATTCCTCTCACCAACTTTCTATCTCAATATCTCACTTTTGTTCATTTCTGATCCCAAAACATCACTGATAAATTCTGACAGATCTCAGTTTGAAGCAGTGCGGCGATGGGCTGATTTTATTAATGGCCCTAAGTTGTTTGTTATTTTGGTGTTTTTGCATAGGCTTTGCTCGTGCTCAGATGTATGGGTCAAAACAGAAGCATAGTGCAAGACTTCGGCAGTTTATAGTATAGAACCTGGGGCTGGGATATAAGAGGGGAATTCTCTAACTACCTGCACAAAAGAACTCCTACATGAGAGATTTAAGAATTCCAATTCTCAAATTCTGAAATTGTTGAATGGCTCCGCCGACATCACATATCTTCGTCCAGCATCTGTATGCTAATGATGAGGGATGATTTGTTACTGTGTTTTAAGCCCATTGCATTGATGCAATCGACTGTTGCACTGATGGGCTGTTCAACACTGTTCATTAGGAGTAGCTAGTTGGGTTCATTGAATACTTGTGGAGTGAGATGCCCTGGGTGATTCAAGTGACATAGTTCTACAGTTTTTTCCCCTGGTGGGCGGGTGGAGAAGACGCATGTTCCTGTTAAGACAAATGAACACCACTATGGCTTCTAAGATTTATGGCTTGAAGTTCTTCGAAATTTAGGTGTTTAAGGTACTATTACAACAAATCAAGGTCATCAATTCAAGTCTTATTTATTTAAGACTACCCATACAAGGAATATGCACAACTGCTTATCATCGTCAAAGCAATGACTTAATAGAGGAATTTCAGTGTCCTTTAAAATCTGCATTAATCCATCATAAAACTCAAAAATAGATGGAAATTTTATTAACTGTGCTACTTGGGCTAACAGCTCTCAAAAAAGTATGGGTTGCACTCCCTGAAACTGTATGTGGAACTACAATTAAATTTCTAGGTGAATTCTTTCGACACATCGAATGCTGAAATTTATCCTGTTGAATATATCAAACAATTCTGGAATTGGCATGCAGCAACTTAAACCAAAACCAACTTAATCACATGCAACAAAAGCAGTGTTAGTGTTTATTTATAAAGATTTAAAAATGTTTTTGTATGTGCTTGGGTGATGTGATGCAGTATGATGAACACTACTACCACCTTACTATGACCCTTTTAAAGTGCTCAAAAGTTTTTAAATTATCCATTTCACAGAAAAACAGTTTCTGTCTCAACTACCATGGGAAACCAGCACTTATGTCTAATACCAACATAGATATATGTTATCCTGATACTGTACAACCTGGATCCATGATTCCAAATCAAATATTTATTGAACTCATTTTGGACACCCTGCATATCCCTGTATATCATCACAATGATACTGCAGGAGGAGTATGTGGCGGACCACTTAAGATAGGAAATTCATGTATGCAGTAACCCCCACACAGATCACAGTGTCCGAGCTGTTAAGATGTGTGAGATGACAGGTTCTGACATTACAGAAACAGTAATTCATTCAGTTATGGCTCCACATTTAAAGAATCATAACTTCATGGCCAACGTCAAGGGATTTTAGCAATCTGCACTGTGTCTGTCATGAAAACTTCTCGATTTCATGAAGGCTTACGGACCAATGATACTGTTTCTCCCCCTGATATTGTTTCAACTATTATGAATCAGAACAAATAAAATTTGACTGAAAAATTAAGAGGATGTGACTACTTCAATCTGCAAACTACACTATGTCCAAAATTATCTTTACATACCCAAAAATGGTGATATTCAATGAAATATCGAATCAATGTGATCCATATTTGCAGGGAATGTGTGAAAACCAAGCCTAATTAGCATTATCCAATCAAAAGTAATCAAACAGTTTGTGATATGCAAATCTAGGTGTTATGTCATCCAAGGGTGAATCAAGCGCTTTACGCAAACTGAATATTTTAGTGAATTTCTGCAACATAGCGTTTGATTTCAGTGTGTAGGGCCTCAAAGCGGTTTGTTATGGCTTCGAAGTATCATTTGGAAGAATCTGTAAAGTGGTGAATTATCGGCCGTTTAGAAGCAGGGCAGTCAATCATGGAAACAGCCACATGTCTGAATATTTCAAGACAGACAGTCTCTAAGCTATGGAAACAGTTTCAAAATGATGGAAGTGTTGTAAGGAGGCCTGGACAAGGTCGGAAACGAATGACAACTGCTTCTGAAGATCGGTATCTGGCATTAACTGCCCGTCGTAACAGAAAGGCTACTGCTCGCCAGTTAAGTTCAGAGCTTGCAGCCGCCACTGGAACTGTTGCATCACGGCAAACAATATACAGAAGGCTTAATGAAAAAGGCCTTTATGCCAGAAAGCCAAGGGTATGTGTTTTACTGTCTTCACAGAAAAAGAGGGATCGCTTTAATTGGTGTAAAGAACATCAAAACTGGACTGAACATCAATGGTCCCATGTTCTCTTTACTGATGAGTCGCGGTTTAGTTTAACTGGTGATTCTAAACGTGTTTACATCTGGAGGGAGTCAGGAACACGAAATGATCCCTCGAACATTGTGGAACGTGACCGTTTCGGTAGTGGAGGTGTGATGGTATGGGGTGGAATAATGATCGATGGACGTACGCCCCTACACGTGTTCAGCAGCGGATCTGTGACAGGCCAGATATATCGGGATGAGGTCTTAGATCCTTATGTAAGACTTTTCAGGGGTGCATATGGACCTGACTTTTTATTTATGGATGATAATGCCCGTCCACATCGAGCAAACCTAGTTGATGAATTCCTTGAAAGTGAAGACATTAAGCGAATACCTTGGCCACCAAACTCTCCTGACCTTAACCCGATAGAGAACTTATGGGACTACCTTGGAAGAGCAATTGCATGTATACATCCTCCTCCTAGAGATGTAAATGCTCTGAAGACGGCATTGCTGGAAGAGTGGAGATTAATCCCCCAAACTGTGGTTAACAACGTTATTTCCAGCCTTAAAACGTGTTGTGATATGTGTGTACAAGTCAGGGGAGATCATATTCCACATTAAATTCGTAAGACTTTATTCTTTTGCTAAATCATTCCTTTTTTTCTTAACTCTCTTTGTCACATTTTATTACCATTTTTATTGTTTCATGCTACAATTTCATATCATATGAGGTGATCTTCAATTTTTTCTTTTGTATTTATGTGTCATCATGTTATGTATGATTCCATGAAAATTCATTAAATTATAAGTCATAGTCTCTGAGAAATCCGTGAATTTATGCATGTAAACATAATTTTGGACATGAGTATATTTTAGACAAGGCAAGAATTTAGAATGTTATTAAATTCTCGAATACAGAGACTCTCATTGCTTGCAAGATCCTCATATAATGAAGACAACTTGCAATTCTTATCTTATTTATACATTCAATACTGTTAATTCTCGTTTTTGCATTAATAACAGAACTTGTCATATATTTATAATAAATTTGCATTTAGTTCTATATGCAGTGAGTAACATGCAAGTTAAATAAATCACAAGTCAGTTACCATTCTTCACATGAAGTTGTGCCATTAGCACAGTGCATTGTCGTCACCCCAGTAAGCACAGAACAACAATACACCAGCTTTGGTCCACAGATTGCCACACATGAAAGAAAATAACACTTCTGATTTCAAATGCAGTAATGGACTTTCTATAGTTAAATTTATTTTAACCCATACAAAATCAATAAAAACTATAATTTCTTCTTGAAAATTCCCCAAAGTTACGTATTGTACAAAACAGCCAACCATGTACTTTTAAGTGATAGGACCTAAGCCATATGTCAAAGGAAATAGTTTCTTCCTGGAAAATATACAAGCTTTGTTAATCTAAATCCACTTACAAATTAGAGCTCCAAAATTTTTCAATCCATGAAAAAAAAAACAGAAGTGATTATTCTCTATTTTAAAATTATTTCATAACTGCCATATTAAATGCTATAATGTTTAGAAGGATTCTTTAAATGCATAATGAAAGTTGTTAATTTTTGTTATTTTTTAACTGACATTTCTACAATCAATAGTCAAATACATAAAATTTATATATTTTGTTAATATACAGAGCCTTTACCTTCAGCCTCCAGTAACAAAGTAAATTATACATATTTTACTGCTAAAAGCAAAGCAAAAAACATGCATGCTTCAGAGAAGTTTCTCGAAATAAAAGATAAATGCAAACTGAAAGTAGAAATACATTACTTAACATGATACACAATACAAAAATTTTACCTAATTTTAAATGTGAACAATAGCTATGATTACAGTGAAATATTTTATTAATCCATTATTGTATCTAATTACTTACTTGAGTTAAAATATATGACCTATCAGCGGATGGAACACTGACAAGGCTTGCATTGATGTAATCTTTGTCACCTCTTTGCAAACGTACTCTGCTATGGTCAACTGCAATAAAAATAACTTTTTTTTAATATTTCCATAGAAATGCTAAATATAGACAAACATACATAAATGTTCTAATTTGAATTTATTAATAATATACACTCACGTTTGTGAAAATTGCAACACCATGAAGGACTTACGCGAGTGAGCTGAAATTTTCAGGAAATGCAAAGTAGCGCATGATATGCAAATGATTAGAATTGCAAATCCGTATGCTGAGCAGCGCCCTCTGAACGGCTGATGGATCCGAATAAATAGACGGCTGTAGCGAGGCGTGTATGGTTATCGGTGGTTATCTGCTAGTGGTAAACGTTAACTCAATCTGTACTTATGCCTCGTCGACGAAAGAGAGCGAGATTTGAACAACTTACAGAGTTTGAACGAGGGAGAATCATCGGCCTTCGTGAAGCTGGATTGTCGTATCGTGCAGTAGCCTCTCGTGTGCAGCGTAACAGCAGCACAGTGATGCGCGTTTGGAAGCAGTGGACGGACGAGTGTCGGACAACTCGGAAATCCGGGAGTGGACCCCGAAATGTGACGTCAGCTCGCGATGATAGACACCTGGTCCGCATGGCGCGGACGGACCGTACAGCTTCCTCTAGACAATTGGCAGCACTGTGGTCAATAGCTACAGGTGTTTCATTGTGTGCTTCATCAATTCGTAGACGTCTGCTGCAGTGTGGACTGCGCGCACGGACTCCTTTATACAGGATCCCCCTAACGCACGACCATCGCCGCCTGCGGCTACAATGGGCCAATCAGCATAGAGACTGGCGTGCTGATTGGCAGCATGTCGTGTTTTCTGACGAATCCCGCTTTAATTTGTGGTACCATGATGGCCGCATTCGTGTCAGACGCTATGCCGGTGAACGCCACCTTCCGGAGTGCATTATCGAACGCCACAGTGGACGAACACCCGGAGTTATGGTCTGGGGCGCCATAGCATATCATAGACGATCTCAATTGCTACGAATTGTGGGCAATCTGAACAGCAACCGGTATATCCGTGAAGTTCTACAGCCCGAAGCTGTTCCCTTCCTTCAAAGCTTGCCAGGCGCTGTATTTCAACAGGACAATGCCCGCCCTCATACTGCTCGGATTGTTAAATCCTTCTTTGCAGCGCAGCAGGTACAGCTTCTTCCTTGGCCTGCGTGTTCCCCGGATATGTCGCCAATTGAACATGTGTGGGATGTCATTGGTCGGCGTCTTGCTCGTGATCCTCGTCCTGTTGCGTCTGCAGACGAACTTTGGGTACGCGTACAAACGATATGGAATGCTCTTCCTCAGTCAGACATTCAAACTTTGTTTGACTCCATGCCACGTCGTGTAGCAGCACTTATTGCGGCGCGTGGTGGCCACACAAAATACTGATTCGGATCTCTTGTTCTTGTTTGTTTGCTTTGAACATTTAATCATTTATTTGTACCACTACCACTCAACTGTGTATTAAATTGCATTCAATTATGACGATTCCTTCTTGGTGTTGCAATTTTCACAAACGTGAGTGTATAAATAAATGTTCTAATTTGAATTTATTAGTAATATATATAAATGTTCTAATTTGAATTTATCAATAATGTTCTGAATGACTAACAAACAATAAGAAAATACTGCTTCATGATTTTCTACTATAGAAGAAATTTCCCAGTAGAAAGTGTTCTCAGACTGCAAACAGTCATATAAATACAGGAAGTTTTAGAAACTGTATTATGGCAAATATTTCAGGAGGCATATCGGCACTGAAATAATGAAACACTAATTCTGAATTCCATGTCATTCATGTGTTTAAGTCAAAATATTTGACATGGAGCTAATAATAACTCAGAACAACTGAAAAACATTTACTTGATTTGATCACCCCTTAACTTGTATGCTGACCATCTAAAGAGAGTGCTACCAATTAGCACATTGAAAATGGCCCCATTCCTGTCACTGAGAGTGGTATAAATCTGTTTCACACTTTTTTTTCTGAAATAAATCTATCTGTAGTAGATTAATGTATAGGTAACAGACATTCTGTTACTAGAGCAGTAAAATCACTGAACAATGGTAGTTCTGACTAAGTTTTGATTCCAGGCAGGCTGGCTGCACAGGTGTTTTCATGGTTTTCCCCATGTGTGATGTGTATGCATTCAGTTTCCTTTAGAAAGACTTTCACAAAGGCATCCCTCCGCTTAGGCAGACAGGCCTAGTATGCTTTGCAATAGTCATTCTGTTACTGAGAAAACATGTTTGTATTTATTTTTGAGTAAAATTATTATTATTTATATATTATTAATTTTTATAAAGCATGAATACTTTAATTTTTATAATACACAGAAACACAGATAACAAGAAGATTACTGAACTAAAAAAGAATTGAATAGAACTAAAAAAAATATTTTTATTTACTAGATATATAAACAATATAATTATTGGTAAATATATTTTTAGTAAGAAAGAATATTTTGTAATAAATAAATGAATAATATATTTAACATTAAAACAATCCTCTATGTTTCTCTGCAAAGTAAAAATAAAGTAAATATTTCTGCCAGGTATATATAATATGTAATAACTGTACTTTTGGCAGAAGATGAAAACAATTCACATTTACTCGTGGCTGAAAAAACTGTTACGTAGATGTCTGGACATTATGGCATAATGGATGATCGGATGGAATTTTAAAAACAGGACCAGCTTTACACTTAAACATCATTTATTCTTAAATAACGAATTTCTTAACACATAATTGTAGAAGGAGTGCTAAACGCACTTCATAATTTTAAATGTACAATTACATTTTAATTAACGGCAAACAGCTAGCAGAGGCTGAGCGACAAGCTGTCAGCATGCAGGCAAAGAGGTGAAAGAGACAGACACTACATAGCTATTAGGTATTTTATACAGGACAGGTGCACAAAGTACACATAATCTGTGATTGGTTAATTTTGGGTTTCAGTTTCATTTTTTCAAGCAGTGTTATGTAATTTCAAATAATCTTGACTTTTACCCTTGCACAAAGGTCCCTTATATACAGTAGAAAATGTACAAAGGTAGTAAGCCTTTACTTCAATAATCTACTGTTGTAGTCAACCTGGAGATTCTGTTATCAGGTGCTTTCTTTGAAAAGGGGAATACCATTTTCAACAATTAGAAACAAGAGTTTTTGTTTTTATTATTGAAATTTTAAAGCTGTATAATAAAGCATCTGCTTGGAAGACTGTTTTCTTATTTTTCATAATTCATGAAAAGAATACACACCTGCACAAATGACTTAGAGAAATAATATCGTTAACAATTTCGCTGGAAAATATGTTTTCTGGTTTCTATTAGCATCTCTATAATGCACGTAGTATACAAATAATTGTACTGTAACTCAATAATACGATACTTACGAAAAATCCCGTTGACCACAAGAGACGGGGCCAAACCAAAAAAAATTCATTTACTAAATAGAAGAAAAAACATTCTATTCTTATTTTTCTTTCAAATTTATTATATTATTATATTATTTCAAATTTATTATTTATTTATATTTAATTTTTCATTAAAAATTTCCATTATTTTTTCCATAATATCGCCATATCATGGCCATTAACACATTTTTTGAGGCCGATAAGATTCCATAACTTTGGAAATATTCAACAGCATGCTCTTCTGTAGCAGGCAGGTTCCAAATTTTAATTTTTAGTTTTATTTATTTATTTAGAAAATGAGCGATAGAGGGGAAAAAGGAGTGAATAATAACTAACACATGTAATCAAGGTTACACCAAACCCAGCGCGTTTGAAGAAGACTTTTCCATTTTTGGCAAAAAATTGCGTAGTTTGGCATCTTTCCTTTAATAGGCAAAAATGGTTGACAGGTTTTTACATAAGTACCAATAATAATTTTCTCAAAAAGGATAATATATGAATGAGACATATAATATGTGCATATGTCCAATCTACCACAAAAATATTATAGGTAAATATTAAGTTACATTACACATGTGTAACATAATAATATATATATATAGACAGATCAGATAAATTGATAGCTAATTAGTAATATATCAAACCACTAAGGAGTAAAGAAAAGGACGTTATACCAAAGACTCCTTGCATGGAAGGCAGCTGGAAAGCAGCAAAAAAAAATTTTGTTATGATGTTATTACATTAAAATTTTTCATAACTTAAGAACTGAATTATTGCAGTTAATTTTATATTCAGTTAAAATGTATTAAAAATTTAATACTTATAAATTTCTTTATTTCAGCACATAAAAAAAATTAAGTTTAGAAACTTCTCATTATAATTTTTTTGGGAGGATAAAACTACTCAAGCTAATTTGCTTTAGGTGGCGTTCTGGACTAAAATTTATTTCATTTTCGAAAATTTTCTAGAAGCAAAATAATCTTTGTATTTTATTCTCCTTTGAAAAAAATTACACTTCAAATGCATTTGTTGCATATTTTTACGTCATACTTCCTCAAGTGTGTATGTTGCACTTCCTCTGAATGATGTATCTACATAGAGGACTATATGTAGACTATATGTATGACTTCCTTTATTGCACTTGTATGTCATGCCTGTTAGGAAGCTTGTTTGTTTTAACTGAATACTATGAAACATACTAGAGTTATCTGCCTAAGTAAAATGTTTTCATGGAGGATTCTGTTAAGTAGAGGGGTCTTCAACCTTTCACACCCAATGGTCACATCAATAAATTTAGAAAAATCTGTGTGCCACATGTCTGTCAAAAATATAGTGTAGTCAGAAAATTGATACAAAAAAGGGAGGTTTGTTTTGCAAGACTACAACTGATTCTAAGAGAAGAGATAAGTGTTACAGATTTGTATGTATAGATATATATATATATATATACACACATTGATTCCAAAAAGTCAAATGGAAATCAAATTAGAATGTTTTGCAAATTTTTTAACTATGGAAAAAAAAGTATAAAGATGATTGTACAGAAAGATGTTACAAAATGCATTTACAATCAAAAAAAAAAAAACCTTACTGGCAAGGGATGGTAGTTACTTTCGTTTTAATTTGAAATTTGACATTGTTTTTGTTTGATTAAAGTTCCGATATCCGTTTTAATCTGTGCTGTTGCAATTTGCAAAGTTCCCTCCAAATGTCTTTCTGTCAACTGTGTTCTTGTTTTTGATTTTACGATTTTCATTTTACTAAAAAGCTGTTCACATATGCAGGTACTGCCAAAGACAGAAGACATAAAGAGTGCATATTCATGAATTCCTGGATACCTGTCTTCAGTCATGTACTTCGAATAAAAATCAATTAATGTAGGATTTCCCTTGCATTTTACAGCAGATTCACACTGTAAATCTTAAATTCTAATTGAAGTTGAAGTGGAACACTTCCAACTTCTACTGAAAATAGTAAGGAGAACATTCTGATAAAAATTTAATTTTCAAAAAAATCGGAAAATCTGCTTTTGAATTCTTCTTTCAAATTTGAAACGCATTTTCCATAATTATTTGAATTCCATGTTGTAGAGTTCTTCACACACTCCATCTGTTTTGGAAAGTTAGTGGAATTCTTACTTAGCAAATGACTTTCTCACAGGATTAATTTTGTCTCAAAAGCTTCCACAAAGTAATAAAGATTATGAACAAGTGGATCTTTTCCAAGTAAGCAGTAGTTCAAATCATTGAGATGACCTTTAATATCGACAAGAAATGCAAAGTCTCTCAACCATTTCTCATCACTGAACTCGTGAATAGATTTCCTTTTAAGATTCCATGAATTGTTGAACTTCGCTCTTCAAATAAAACAGGTGCTGAAGCATCTTTCCTCGGCTCAACCAATGTACTTCTACGTAATACACATCACCACCATATTCAGATTTCACATCAGATTTAAGTAATGTTGTTACTCTTATTTTCTCTCCAGTCATAGATTTAGCACCATCTGTGTCATAGATTTAGCATAATCTACAGTCATAGATTTAGCAAATATATTACTGAACTCCCATTTATCCAAAGTTTATGTCAGACTCAAATACAAATCTGTTCCTCGTGTCGTACCTTTAAGTGCAAAGACACTAACTAATTCCTCTAGAATAGTGAAGTCTCTATCAATGCCACGAATAAAAATGGCTACTTGTGCAATATCTGTTGCATTTGCTGATTCATCCATTGCTACAGAATGAAACTCAAATTTTTTGCATTTGGATTTTAATTTACAGAATATATCTGTTGCGAGATCCTCTATGCGTCTTGCTGCTGCCACACCAGACAAGCTAATATTCGATATGACTTAAGCCTGTGATGGACAAAGCACACCAAATGCCTGTCATGGACAAAAGCACACCAACTGCACTCTGAAGACATTCTTTTACAAATTCTCCATCAGCAAAGGGATTCACGCTTAGCAATTTTTTCTGCTATCATGTAACTAACACGAACACTATTTTCATATTCTATGTTCGCTGTGGTGAAGAAAGACTGCTGAAAATTTAGTTTTGATTTTAATTCCGTCGCCTTATCATTTTGAAAATGATCTTCCAATGCAGAATATTTCTCCATGTGCTTAGTATCATAATGTCTCTTAATGTTGTATTCCTTCATCACAGCTACACTGGCTTATCCTTATATAAAACAAAAAAATAAAGATCTGGAAATTTTTCTTGAAAAGAATCGCACTTTTCCTTCAACTTTTCTTTTTTTGTTATCACACCTTGCCATTGTGTACTCATTCAAAGACCATATACGTTTCTGAATGTTAGAATGTGGAATGAGCATGACTAACCTAGCTTAAAATCATCTGTAGAAAATCTGCTTATCACCAAATCAAACAGGATGTTTATGACCACCGTTCCCTTTGACAACTGATTGCAACATTAGGAGGAACAGAATTCTGTTAATTTATTCCCCCTCCCTTCTATAGTAGCGGTACACTTAAGGTCACATTTGGCGAAGTTTTGACAAAAGACTGACATCTGTTGCAAACCTGTTAGAGATAAAAAAATGTACCCTTTTTATGGAATTGAGATTTTATGCGTAGTCTTATTTTTAAAATTACATAAGATAATGCGAAATTTTTGAAAAATTCATCACTTTCAGAAAATTTTATCTCAAATAACATCAGGCATGTCAATAAAATGCTTTAAATATCAAAAATAAGAGAGAAAAAAGTTTTTTTTATGGCAAAAAGCCAAGGCAATTTTTCTTGAAATCAAAATTTCTTAAAATTCTCCAATTTTTCTTCAAATTCAAATTGAAGACCCCTATTGTAAGAAAACCTGGCTCACATTCGTATTCCACATGGAGAAATCCATAAAAATGCCTATGCAGCCAAGCTGTATACCATGATTTCGAGTCCAGGTTGAAGGATCAAATTCTGTAGGCTTATCCAGATGGCTACCAGAAGGCCCAATTTCACAGAAAACTACTAGAATAGAGTCATTATGAATTTAATAATTTCCGATTATATTGCATCAGCTAAATAATTTACATGCCACACTGATTTAAAATTTAAATACAACACATAAAGGACACATTTTCCTACACAGACATGGGCCAGCCAGCAGTCAAAACAGTAACATCACTAGACAATGGTAGTTCAACATGGACTCTAGTTTTAGAGAAAAGGCTGACTGCACGGATGTTTTCATGGTTTCCCTTATGTGTAAACAACAATATGAGCCAGTTTGCCTAGGAAAGTTAGCCAAGAAAGCATCCCTTCGCTAGGAAGATAACACTTGCTTTTCCGTAATTAAATGAACTACACTAAACCTAAAACACTTATATGTTTTGACAACTTTTTACAGGAAGTTTCACATTCAATATCTGTAACAGTAATGAGATAATTTTATTTGTTTGGATATTTTATCCTTTTGAAAAGCTATTCTGGCTGATCATAGAATAGACGGAAATAGATAATAGAAATTGATCTTTACATACAGCTTGTATAATTGTTCTATTATGGTTGAGTTGACTAGTTATACAGGTAGATAACATACATTTAAGAATATTAAACTTATATATAGAAATATTGCTTTAGAATGAATATTGCACATATTTTTTTCATAAAGACAGTTTAAGGGGGCAAAATTTGTGAGATATTCATTCTAAAACAAAATATTTTCCTCCTTAAATTGTCTTCCTGAACAATAATAATATGTAATATTTTATAAAAGGGTTTAAAGATAATTTTATCACTTATTCTTTAATTTTTCCTTTAAAAGAAAGCGTATTTAATGTGTTTCGCCTCAAAGTGCACTATTTAGAGTACTTCTTAATTTCCTTGTAGAATACTTACTAACAAATAAAGCTCTTATATCTGGGATTGTTTAACATACAAACCATATATTAAGTTATTTATTTAGAAACATGTTAAAAATCTGATGCAGATACCACATGACTTCCTTGTATGCCTAATAAATTAAACACATTTTTAGCTGTACTTCATTTAAACTAATTTTCTTTAAAAATGAGATATGACCTTTGAATTCAAAGTGCCCTTTTGGCATTGCAGATTGCAATAAAAAAGGGAGGTGCACAACTAGATGTTATAGCAGTCCCATATACAAAATTTCAACATTCTAAGGCTTAATCGTTTTCAAGTTATGCAAGATACACTCATATACATCTATGTACACACTTCACGCCGAAATTAGTCAAAATTCCCAAACATAAAATTTCAGCATTTTATGATGAACCATTTAAGTAATGGGACATATGTATGTATCAATGTCACGACAGAACTAGTCAAAATGGATTTGGGAAAGGTAAAAATGGATATTTTGTTTGAAATCTGAAAACCAAAATTTTTCACGATGACAATACCTTCTTTATTTCATACAAGGAAGTAAAAAACGGTAATTCATATATGTGAAGCTATCTTGTATTCGGGCCAATACAATATTTCATTTGATCAAGAATGTAGTCTTGACGTGCAGCATATAAGATCATTTGCTCGCAGAAAGAACTTTTATAAGGATTGTTTGCTACACTTTAAGGGGGGGGACTCGGTGAACAATTTTTCAGCTATTCTTAAATTTCCAATGAGCACATTTACCACTAGATATCAGTATTAGAATTCCATTTGATGCCATATATTTAATTATTAATAATAAAAATTGTTACCCAAAAAATTTGCTTAAATTGTTACCCCACATGATATCATAAATAACCTGTAAGGTTTATCCTAATTTTATTAACAGTTACTTTAAGTTTATGCTTCTTTCCTATCCTATCAGAATGTAATTTCAGAAACACAGTAAATGCAAATGTGTAAAGAGCAGTATTTAGAGAGTCCGAGTTTCTGACTAGCACACGTTTGCCTTTTGGCTACGCCTCTTTTAGATTTGCTACACTCGGCCATACTTTAGGCTTTGTTTGGCTTCACTGATTTAATTACGATTTAGGGGCCAACTACTTAGAATCTTGATAGCTTCAGCTACATCTTCAGTCAGCTTTAGTTAAGCTTAGTTTAGTTTAATTTCATAATTATTTAAGTTCAAGCCCAAGTGGAGGCTTTGCTGTATGTTCTGAGTTAGGAATTGATTGTAATTATTCTGAGAAATAAAGGGTAGTTAACCCTTCTTAAGTCTTACATATTTATTCACACACTTAAGTAATTATTCGCTTACTAGTGTTTTGTGAAGTTCAAGGTTTTGAACACTGAATTCCCGACTGTGTTCTTAACGAACCATGCCACTAGGTAGTGAAGATTTTTCGTTGACCCCTCCCACCTTTCAATTCCCTCAACCACAACCAAACCCAACGGAGGGATTCGGGTTTATCAATGAAACAATGAGAGCGGTAATGAAACCAGCAGCAACATTTGATGGAAAAAGATAAGTAATGACTTTCCTGGAACAGCTGGATTTACACTTCACGTTATATCCTGTGAACCAACCACGGAGAATTATCATCACTACATCGAATTTAAAAGGTCAAGCTGGTACAAGGATATTGGCAAGAGTTTGTTGGGGTTTCCAGGATCTGAAACGTACACGTGGGAAAATTTCTAAAATTCGCTATTAAAAGCATTCCCAGTTGTGAGAGACTGCGCGAAACTGGAATCAGAATTATTTAGTAATTATAAAACTAATGTTGATGAATTAACAGATTTCATCTTAAGGAAGATCCACATTTTCAAATTATTATATGGGAAAAGGCTGAATAAAGAAATCATCGAAATAATTTTGCCACGGTTGCTTCCGTCAATCCAGGACTTTCTTGAAGTCAGAAATTTGCAAACCCTGAAAAACTCATTCGAACTAGCTATGAAATTTCAGAGTATGCAAACGGCCGAAAAAGCACATGTGAACAATTCCAGGCTGTATTCAAGGTTTCATGCTCAAACGAAACCTCAAGGTCAGCAGAATTCGTATCAGCAAGAGGGGAAGGTTGCAAAGTCAGATAAGAAAAAAACTGGTCAGACCAAAGCATGGGGGAAACAAAAAGCAGCTGGATCAAGGGGCAGAGAAGAAAAATTTAAATTAGTCACAGTGACCAGAAGGAAGTCACCGTTTGGGAACGAAAATCCCTCAGAAATCAAACTGAATACAGTAGTTGTACAAAATTTGGCCTTGCAAGAGATCCATATATTACTAAACGACGTCCCTACTACTGCCCTACTGGATACCGGAGCTCAATGCAGCTTCCTGTCGTAGGACTTCTTCAAAATACATTTTCGTCATTATAGATTGTTCAAAACAACGGGACAACAGGTGATTGCTGCCCAAGACAAACAGTATGTCTGCTTGGGAAAAGTGGGGCTGCATGTTCAAATAAAGAACGAGGTGCAAAAAATAAATTTCTCAGTGGTAAAGAATTTGTTAACCGTTTGTTTGTTTGTTGACATTGGGGGTTGATTTCTTACATGCAGCTAGCCCAAATATTAATTTCAAACATTCTCCTTTACAGGTCAAGATGGATAAAGTGGAAGTTGAGCAAGCCGCAATGCCGAAACTAGAGTTGAATCATCTCGAAGGAGAAGAAAGAAGTTGGAAAAACAGATAAGTGGTTTTTCTTAGTTATTCGATGAGAAACCTGGCTTCTGCCAGATTATGTCTCACAGTATTGATAATGGTAGTGAGCCCCCAGTTCGGTCTAAACTGTATAGGTATGACTGTGTGACGGCAGACATTCTTAAGCACCACATTAAGAAAATGCTCGATAACAAGATAATAATGCCAAGTACCAGCCCCTATGCTAGTACAGTAGTTTTACGCAGGAAGGCGAATGGACTGCCACCCGCAGATCCGAGCATGTGGAGATTCACAGTTGATTACCGTAAATTAAATAGTATAACGAAATACCTCACATATCCCCTCCCAATAATAGACAAAATTATAAGAAAGATTCGGTCTACTAAATATATGACCACTTTACACCTGACGTCAGGGTTATTTTCAAACTGCAGTAAAACCCGAGGATGTCAAAAAAACAGCTTTTATTACAAAGTCAGGCGTGTATACCTTTTTGAGAAAGCCATTTGGTTTAAAGCCCTAGAGGAACATATGAAACATTTAGAGGAAGTTTTTACATTATTAAATGAGAAGGGCCTGAAAATTAATCCAAAGAAGTGAAAATCTGTCACCAAGGAAATGAGATACCTTGACTATAAAATCTCGAAAAACAGTGTTCAGACTGATAACTCTAAAATATTAGCAATTAAAAGTTATCCAACTCCAAATACGGCCAAGAAATTATCGTCCTTTTTGGGTATGTGCTCCTATTATAGAGTGTTCATAAGAAAATTTGCAAAGATAGTTGAACACTTGTTGATTCTTAAACAAAAAAAGACAAGGTTCACATGGACAGTGGAGGTGAACATGGCGTTTGAAGAATTGAAACACACCTTAATTAACCCCCTGTTCTTAAACTTCCGGAAGGGGATCACAATTTAGAAATTGCAGCAGACTACGCAGTTGGCACAGTTCTTTCCAAAAATTTGCAGCCAATAGCCTTTTTTAGCAAAACGCTGAATCAAATTAATTTAATTATACCGCAACTGAACGAGAAACCCTCGCAATCTTATTAGCGGTGCAAAAACTCTGCGTTTACTTCGGAAGTGCCCCGTTAAATGTGTATTCAGATCACGCGGCACTTGGTCGCTTGTACACTGGTAAAAAACTTTTGCCCTAGCTTATACGTTGGACATTAAAACTGCAAGAGTTTAATTTAATAATAAAACACACGCCGGGGACAAAAAATGTAATTGCAGATGCACTATCAAGAATAAAGATCAATGAAGACGGAAATGGAAATAAATGTAGGATGCTAACTGCGAAAACAACTGAATCTCTAAAACAATAATTGCTGAATTAAAAACGGACCCTGAGTTCAAAGACATTTACGCTTATCTGGAAGATCCCGAAAATTTTGAACATGTAGACTTAACGGCTATTCGCAATAGGGCGGCCCATTATAAAATTATTGATAAATTGCTATTTTATACGAAAATAATTAACGATAATCACAAGAGCTGCGGCCAGTAGTCCCAATGAGTCTACGCTTAAATACTGTAGAGGAGTTCCATGACTCAAAATCAGGGAGTCATCTCGGGAATAGGAAAACCCTGAAAAGCATCCGTGAAGCGGTTTATTTTCTGCAGTTGTACAAAGTTGTGACGGCGTATGTCAGGTCACGTCACTTATGTCAATTAATTAACAACATTAATTACAACCCGGCCGGGCACATAACATAAAAACCACTTTTCCAAATGAGTTGGTTGGCATGGATTTGCTCGGTCCCTACCCTAGGACAAAAATTATTAAAAACAGATATCTGTTAACCATCGTGGATCATTCCTCAAAATGGGTGGAAATAATTCCCCTTAAACGAGCATCAGCAAAAATAGTAACATTTTTAAACAAAAATATATTTTAAAATACGGGGCCCAAGGAAAAGTAATATCAGATAATGGTAGGCAATTCGTAGGTAATTTATTAGAAAATCTTTGCACGGGACTTGGCATACACCATCTAAAGACGGTACCTTATAGACCGCAATCAAATTGTGTAAATAAGAATATAGTTAAAATTATTTGGGGATATGTTAAGAATTATCATGACCATTGGGACAGCTGTGTCAATGAATTAGGTTTTGTCTTGAGAACAGCAAAACATGACATAAAAAAAAAAAAAAAAACCCATAGAATTATTCTTAGGAAGGAAAATTTTAAAGCCACTGGATAACCTATTTTTTGTTCAACAAAGACAGGGAGAGTTTCAATTGAAAGATATCCAGAAAATTATTAATGAGACCATCAAAAATTCTGATGTGGCAAGGTTGAAACAAAAATTGTATTATGATAGAAATAGACGCGATGTAGAATATACGGTCGGCCAAAAAGTATTAAAAGTCAGACATTCCTTATCGTCTGCACCTGAAAATACGGTGGCCAAATTCGATCCAAGTTTAATGGGCCAGTTGTCATCGAAAAGATCAAATTCTCAACGTTTCATTTAAAGGCAGAAAATGGCCAGCAAATAATTGCTAATGTTGATCAGCTCAAGCAGTACTATACTTGTACGGGTTTTCAAATTCTAGAAAATCTATTGTAGGATCTTGGGAGTGCACCAAGAACACTGATGTCGCCTAGCAGGGATCCCCCAGCAAGAAAAAGAAAAAGAGCAGAGAATACTGAAGAAAGTACCACAAAGCGAACACAACAGCAGCCGCAAGGTTCAGGCTCAATGAGAATAAACAGAACGAAAGAAAGAAAAGTCCCCCTTGAACAGAAGCAAGTGCCGATTGGAAAGCGGAAAATGCCCATGGATAATATTCAAAGAAAATGTCCAATGCCAGAATTTAAGCCAATTACCTTGAAAAAAGCCACAGGAACGTCGTAGCGAAGATCCAGAGAGAAAATGTCAGCTGATATGGAAGCGGTGAAATTCCAGGAGGCCCAAAAGAAGGTTTAAAGATCTCCAGCAAAGAAGCCGGCCTCTGCACCTTAAGAGAGAACCAGATTTCAAAAATTCTCAATCCATCCGAAAGTCAGCATGACTAATCGAGCAAGGAAAGAAGCGGAAAAGAGTCCCAACGAAGGCAACAAGCCAGCCAAACCAAAAATGAAGATTGCAAGTTTTGAAATATCCTACTTTAGAGGAGTTTTGCTTCATGAGGATGGAATAGTTTAGAAAGAAAAATAGATAAGGGAAAATTTTGCTTCTTTCCTACTTTGTATTGAAAGTTTGATTTATGCCATGTTGTTTAAAGTTGTTAAATGCTGTTTAAAGCAAAAATTTGAATTCGCCAGTTTGCGAGAATGTAGTTGTAACTATCTTTTAAACAGAAAAGATTTTTTAATTCGCAAGTTGGTGACAATTTATTTTGTAAAAACCTTTTTGAGAATTCTCAAGTTGCAAGAAACTAATTTGTGAATATGTTTAGTCAAAAGACTTCAATCTAAAATGTGTTAACTTAAAGAAAGATTGCAGCAAAAGTTTGTAAATTTTGTATAGGCAACTATAACAAATGATGTAAAATGAAATTTAAAATACTGTATGTTAAAATGCTATTCTCAGCTTTAAAACTATTGTAAAATTAAACTTGTACAAATGCAAGTTTTGGTCAAACATGACTGTAAAATACTTTGTATAATAGATGAATTGAAAGAAAGTATAGATTGAATGTGTCTAAAATTAGGCTCTCCAGGCTTCATTTAAGAATTTAAATTACGTTCTATTTTAGTAAATTAGAACTAGTTTTGTGTTTAAGGAGTCTTCTAAGGTCTTGAGTATCAACTTTAATAAATAAGTAGTTGTGTAGATCACAGAGTAGTTGCCGAAACACAACATTAACACACTCAGTTCATTCAGAATAATTTCAGGAGAAGGGGAAGAAGGACACTGAAATTCTGTGTGAATGGAAGTGTTTGAGGGCCAAAAATAATTTCAAGAAAGAGTATTGGTAACGAAAATGGAAAGTGTTATGAAAAGAACTAATACTTTTTCCTTCCAGATTAATGGAAGGACAAGAATGACGTCTGATGGAAAATAAAGATGAAGTACATGTCTGTTATCAAATTCAAATTGTAAATTTGTTATACAGGGTTATCCAAATTAAACTTCCCCAACTCAGAGGCCTGTTCAGAGTGTTGTATACGTCATAATGTGGTGAAATTTTAAAAACAGACACTTCAGATCATGCTCTCGAGATTTATTAAACAAAAAAAAAATAGTACAAGAATTTGCCGATAGGTGGCGCTGCAGATCAACAAGACATTCTACAGGTGTTCTATATGTGTGCCATGGTTCTCCACAACTCTTTCCATTCGCAAAGCAGTGTGTTCCACAGTGGAACGCAGTAAGTCCACATTAATTCCACGAACATGTCGAATCATTGCGTCTTTCAGATGTGCCAAGATTGCTGGGTGTTCTCGGTAGACCGGATCCTTTAAGAATCCCCATAACCAGAAGTCGCATGGCGTGAGATCAGGTGAGCGGGGAGGCCAAGCTGCGGCTGATCACATATGCATCAGTAAAAATTGCCCGTAACACATGTTGAACGCCACGAAGAATATGGGAAGGTGCACCATCCTGCATAAATACTGTGTCCTGGAGGTGGCCATGTTGTTGCAGTTCAGGGATCGCAAACATTGTCAACATGTCCTGATACCGTTTTCCTGTGACAGAGCAGGTTTTGAACCCTGTTGGAGTCACCTCTTCAAAAAAAAATGAGGCCTAATGACGAATGTTGCAGTGAAACTGCACCATACAGTAAACCTTTGGAGGGTTCAAGGGCACTTGATGGATTGCACGCGGGTTTTCACTTGCCCAAATGCGGCAGTTGTGCGTATTCACTTGACCATTTAGGTGAAAATGAGCCTCATCCGTCCAAAGGATGTTCCACGGCCAAGCAGCATCGACTTCCATTCTGGCAAGGAACTGCAACGCAAATGTTTTCCGAACTACAGGATCCCCATCGGACAGCTGATGACGACTATGGATTTTGTAAGGAAAATAACCTAGGATTCGACGCATCACACGCCAGACGGTCGTATATGGTAATGGCAGTGGAGATATTGGCAAAGAAAACTATAAGACCAATTTAAATTAAAATCCATGCTTTATTTCTACAACTTAAATAAAATAAGCTAATATTGTAGCTTTTAAAACCATTAAAAGGAAAGAAAAGTATCATAATGCTGACTCAGCACTCAATAACGCCCCCCCCCTTCACCGATTCCCCGGCGTACATATATATAGTTCGGCCAACCCGCCGATCTAGACGTCATCAGCCAATCAGCGGCAACCACGTTAGCTTACCGCCGATTGACCTCCGATCCAATTTGCATGAGGAAAACTAGTCAACAAACGGCCCTCTTTTCCTCATGCAAAGACAAAAACAAAACTTACAGAATTACAAAAGTTCATAGTTCAGTTCTATTTTACGAAAACATTTATTGTCCTTAAACACTGAAAACATCTAAACAAAACTTCTTTATATTAACAGCAGTTGTCGCTTTTGTAAATAAGTCCGCAGTATTTAATTTACTGGGGATAAATTCAAGGTCAAACAATCCATCCTTTACTAGTCTTCTAATAAAGTGATATTTTATGTCTATATGTTTAGTCCCACGATTTTTTATTGGCGATCTAGAAAAATCAATGGCAGACTTGTTATCGCAAAATAGTTTACATTCTTTCAAATTAAACTTTAAAATTTCATCTTGTAGGACATTTTTCGTCCACATTAATTCCTTCGCTGCCTCCGATAAGGCGATATATTCCGCTTCCATAGTTGATAAGCTTACACATTTTTGTTTAACAGTTTTCCAGATTACTGGTACTTCCCATGGACACACGGTCATCCCTATTACTTGCATAATCAGCATCTGAATAATGATACAAATTTAGATGTTTAATCCTCGATAAGTTTAATTTATATAATTTAGTACTATTGAGATAACCAAGCAATTTCAACAATGCTTCCCAATGCCTAATTCCAGGATTCTCCTGAAATTGTGATAAGATATTTACTGCATATGTAATATCAGGCCTTGTCCTGTTAGCTACAAAAACTAAACATCCCAACAGATTTCTAAAAGGTAATTTACGCATTTCTGCACTTGTGGATGGACAATCTAATTTTGTAAGAATAGTGCCTTTAGCTATGGGAACTGAAGTTACTGGTACCTGGAAATGTTTAAATTTTTCAAATATTTCTTCAATATAATTTTGCTGATGTACAAAAACCCCATTTTCGTTCTTTAAGAATTCAATTCCAAGTAACGTTTTAGTTTTGCCTAATACTTTCAGATCAAAAAACTTACTCAACTGTGAAATTACTTTATCTATACTATGTTGATCTTTACTAAAAATCACAATATCATCTACATATAACAATAGAATTACATTAGAACCCTTATAAACACAATTACACCATTGTATTTTCTTAAAATGTAGATTTTCTAAAGTGCTTTCAAATTCACAAAACCATTCACGACCGCTTTGATGTAGACCGTAAATGGTCTTGTGTAATAAACATACTTTACTTTCCTCTTCAATAAATCCCTCCGGTTGAGTCATATATATTTTCTCATTTAGTTTTGCGTATAAATATGCGTTCTTTACATCTAACTGACAATTAGTCCATCCATACAAACATACCAGTATAGTGAAAAATATTCTTATGATTGAAAAATTTACTACAGGACTGTAAACATCATCAAAATCTTCACCTCTTTTCTGCCTGAATCCCTGTGCTACCAAACGTGCTTTATATCTAACTACTTCATTCTTTTCATTTCTTTTTAGCGTATATACCCATTTGGTTCCTAGCATAGTTTTATTTTCTGGCTTTTCGACTAATTCCCAAACATTTCTTTTCTTCATTGTTTCAATTTCTTCTTTCATTGCCTTACTCCATTCTTCGGCATTTACTGATTTTCGTGCTTCTTCAAAATTTTGTGGGATAACAATTTCTACGGAATTTGCCTCTTCAGATACGGAACTAGTCTCCTGTTCTACAAAATTAACTTTCCCGGAGTATTCGTTTCTGCCACTAAAGTCAAACTTATCTTTTTCAAATTTAATATTTCTTGCCTCACAATACTTTTCAATATCATTATGGGATCTAAAACGACTGTCTGTTCCTTCTACATAATAATATATGTCTGTACGTGTTCCGTCTGGTCTTTTAACGGCTTTTCTTTGCCAGTTTAAGTCTGATACTTCTTTCGGGATAGATTTGTCTTCTGACGACTTTAATTCTCTTCTAGAAGTTTCCTGTTCTTCATCTGATTCTGCTAATAGCTCTGATTCCTCTAGTCTTTTAAATTTAGTTTTTGATTTCTGGTCCAGGATGTCATCTACTGCATTCACCTTTTCATCAAACTTCACATTACAGGTTTCTATTAATCTGCGTTCTTCTGGTAACCATATCCTATAACCCCTAGTTTCCTTCGCATAGCCTACCATGATTCCTTCTCTGCATCTCATTTGTAATTTATTTCTAATCTGTTTTGGCACGCCAACATATGCTTTACAACCAAATACTTTAAAATAAACAACACTGGGTTTTCTATTGAGGAACATTTCATAAGGGGTTCGGTTGCTTTTATGGCATACTCTGTTCCATGTGTGTACGAAACAGCCAAGAGCTTCTGCCCACCATTCTTTTCCCATTTTACTATCATTAAGCATAGCTTTAACTGCGTCTAATGCCATTTGGTTAAAACGCTCACACACACCGTTGTCTTCTAGGGTGTACGCATTTGTGCGTTCAACACTAATTCCATTTTCGGCTAAGTACCTTTCGAATTGCTTGTTACAGAATTCCCCACCGTTATCGGTGCGTATACTAATTAATTTTTATTTTTCATACAATACACTGTTACTAATCTACTGTAGTCATCTACAATAGCGAGGAAATATTTACTCCCACCCTTAGATGGAACTGGCAGTGGACCATAAACGCCTAAATAAACCAACTGCAATGGTTTATCAGATCTCTTCGGAAGAGTTTTAAAAGTTATTCTACTAGATTTAGCAATAACACACGGTTCACGCTTCTCCATTGGTTTTTCGATTTCTGGTAACCCTTTCACGCTTTGATTCTTACTAGTATTCTGAATATAATCAAAATTTACGTGGCAAAATCTTCAATGCCATAGCGTCGCATCGTCTACTTTATTCAACTTTCCGATTTCTGTACCGTAACCAGCTTCCTTTTTATCTGTTGCATATCTAAATGGTTTTACATGATAAAGTCCGTCATATCGTTTAGCATAGCATAATTTATCCCAATTATTGAAGTATATCCACATCTTCCCGTTTGAAACCACAAAATGAGCACCTGCCTTTTCTAACCTTGCTCCTGATAATAAATTTCTCCTTAGATTTGGATTATATAGCACGTTATCTAACTCAATCCAATTTATTCGATTGCCTACTTTTACTGCAAATTTAACGGTACCCTTTCCTAGTACTTTACTTTCACAATTTCCTACAGCTAAAGACATACGTATATCGTTTATTTCTTCAAAATTTATCATTAAATTTCTATTATTACAGAAATGAGTTGTAGCTGCAGTATCTACGACCCAATTAAATTTATCTGCGTTACATCCTTTATCAGTAGTTGTTACATAATTTTCTACTAACATTAATTCTTTATCTTTAAACTGTCCATTTTTATCGTCTATTTTAAACTTCTGATTTTTACTTACATTTTCTTTACACTGAGCAATTACGTGTCCGAATTTCTGACATCTGAAACAAGGTCCTATTCTCGTATTCCCTAATTTTTTCTTAGATTTAAATTTACTTTCATCTCTATTTTTCCCTGCATTTGAACTAATAGTATTAAATACGCTTACCTTGCTGTCTTCTAAATCAGCATTTACCTGGCGAAGTCGACTTTCTTCCCTTACCAGTTCTTCAGCAATTTTCTCCAGCGTAAAATCTTCGTCCTTCCACCTATAAATCAACTGTACAATGCCGGAATATTCCTGGGGTAATCTCCTTATTGCTTGAAATCCTTTAAAAAGATCTGCCAAATTATGTCCAGCTTCAGCCAACTTCTTTGCAGTCATTCTTATCCTTGAGATGAATAACCCCATTTCTTCATCTGGTGTATATCTAATGCTGAAAAATTCATCCAATAACTGAATTATCCTTGCTCTTGTTTTGGGTTCGAATTGCTTCTGTAGAACTTCCCATGCTTCTTTACCACTTGAACATTCTTGTATCAGTGGCCTGAACTCAGTTTTAATTCCATAATATAATGTAGTGAAAGCTCGATTCTCTTTCAATGTGAAGTCCTGCTTTTCCCGCCTTGATGCACTTTTATCTAATTCTTCTTCTTTGTCTTCTATGAAGCTCCAACAATTTCTATCCAGTAACAGCATTTTCATATCGACTTTCCATCGATCCCAGTTGTCGTGGTTTAACAGCTCAAAACCTTCAGGTAGTAATGACATCTTCAATTAAGTGTGAGCACAACAACTTGAACAAACGTCTAAGACAGGTCAGCTTCTCGTCGATAACGGCCCTCTTCACCTACATTCCTTCAATGCTGAGTTGAACTGAGTAACTGGCTAGCTGTTGGCCTTGGGCCCATAACCTAATGGCAGTGGAGATATTGGCAAAGAAAACTGTAAGACCAATCTAAATTAAAATCCATGCTTTATTTCTACAACTTAAATAAAATAAGCTAATATTGTAGCTTTTAAAACCATTAAAAGGAAAGAAAAGTATCATAATGCTGACTCAGCACTCAATAACGCCCCCCTTTCGCCGATTCCCCGGCGTACATATATATAGTTCGACCAACCCGCCGATCTAGACGTCATCGGCCAATCACGGCCACGTTAGCTTACCGCCGATTGACCTCCGATCCAATTTGCATGAGGAAAACTAGTCAACATATGGCATATCAATAGCACGAGAAACAGTTGGCACACTGACAACACCATGTGGCGATTGGCTAGTGGGCTCCACGACCGCCAAAGCAACGTCTTCTACGCGTGCAGATTCCACAACCTGTCGTCCTCTACCTGGTAAAATTTCCAGTTGTTCCGTTCTTTCGAACTTCTTCATCATGTCTCGTAGAGCGCATGCTGTCATTGGTTCTCGGCGTAAGATCTTCAGCCGACAGAAGCGAAATTTAAAACGAAGAAAAAACATATAATATATAGTACAGATGTTAATATGAAACTATAAAGTAGCTAAATACAAGATAAAATATCATTCTGGCAACCATGCATGTTCCGAAGATACCATAGGGAGGAAAACTAATTTCACTCGCTAAATTCAATGGAAGAGAAAAATTACCTTAATTACATCAACGTATAATGGCAACCGC
>KK118594.1:0-10634 GCA_000611955.2 Stegodyphus mimosarum | reverse complement strand
CAATTATATTTAATGCAGTTTTCTGAAAAATCCGATGAACTTTTTTATGGAGTTGATGGATAGAGCACAAATTCATATGTTTAAAACTTGATTGATATAAAATTAATTTTTTTATCGAGTTCAATACCAAATTAAATATCATTACATTAAATCAGATCATAAATTAAAATTAATAGTTTTTCCAAATTCAATACTTTACACATTTTGGCTCTGCTACTATACAGGTGAATTTACTTTTCCATTTCAAAACTTTTACTATGCTTGTGTTACATATTTTAAGAACTATTTTTAAATAGTTTTATCCAATTAGTTTAAATTTTTACTATATTTTAAGAACTAACTCCTCTATTTTTATTTTTCATTTTATGTTTTTTGATCAAATTTTCATTTATTTTTTCATATGTTAGATTACCTCTGTTTTACATGTTTTTGGACTCGGTCCACTACAAATTTAAAAAATTTTGTTTTTTAAGCTTTATTCCTTGTTTACGATTTATGCTATTCTTCTAATCCAGCCTGTATATTTCCAAAATTGGCACATAATTTTTTTCCTCAAATACTACACTAAAAATTTGCATATGGTATCTTTTCAAGTACCGAATCTTACTTTTCGTAAGTTTTGTTTTTTGGACGAAATCCACTCAAAATAATTTTTAAAATTTATCTATTTTTCACAATTTTGAAATAACAGCTTTGCCGCATGCAGTGACAGAACTCGGTCTTTAACAAGAAAATATTCCGGTGTTATTTTTCAAATAAAGTCGCACTTCAAACTAAATTTACTCACTGTTCCATTCATTGTGAAGCTTTAGTAGCTGAAACAATCCCCGAAAACCTGAAAATCATATCAAATCAAGCTGTGAAAATTGTTAATTTTATTAAAAGTTGAGCTTTGAATTCAAGTTTATATATGACTTTCTGCCAAGAGATAGACAGTGAACATGAAATGCTTTTGTTACATTCTGAAGTAAGGTGGTTATTTAGAGGCAAAGTTTTAAATTCTCTTTTTGAACTTTAATTCAAAATTTGGGTTGCAAAATTGTTTAATTTTTAATGAATTATGGTTGGCATGTCTCGCATATTTAGCTGATATTTTGAGAAAGTTAAATGAATTAATTTAGGATTACAAGGACAAGATGTTAATTTGTTTGCCATTAGAGAAAAAATAAATGCAATGATAAAAAACTCTAGCTAACAATCAAAGAATTGGTTAACAATATTTTAAGCTTTTTACCACTTTTAGAAAGTTTTCTAGTGGAAAATAATTTGAAAATAAAAGAATTAGCATTCGACACTAAATATCAGTTTTTTATTAGTAAGTAATTTCAACATTTATTTTTCCTGATGATTATGAAAACGAAAATTGGATTAGCAATTCATTTTGTTCAAATGTATCTGAAATTTTAGCTTGTGAAGAAAAAGAACAATGAATAGAAATCTCCTGTGATCGAACTCTAACTGAAGATTTCAAAAACAACACACATGTTAACAATTGGCCAAACCGAAAAAAAGAATTTAAAGCCATTTCAAAGCTCTTAAATATTGATTCTAAGGTATTAAATAAAGCTATTAAATATTGATTGCCTTTTTGCGCAACCTATTTGTGTTTGTGTGAACAAAGGTTTTCTTTCACGTTGTATTTAAAAAAATAAACACAGAACAAAATTAAAAGTGGATCCTAATTTATAGTTAAAACAAAGTGAAAGAAAACGAGACAAAGAAATTGATCTCTCTTATACAGGCCTAAATTTCATACTAAATTTTAGAATTAAGGTATTATAACTTAAATTTTGATAAATAAAATGGTAACAATTTTTACTCTAATAATTTTTAATGTGTGCATATTTAAAACAAACAGCCAACAAGTTGTGCAAATGGCAGAATACATATTTTTTTAATATTTCTATCAGGAAATCGAAAAATAATCATTGTAAAACGTAGTGGAGTTACTGCAGTTTTTCAATTTTTTTTTTAGATGGTACATGTTAGTTAAAAGGTTGAGAACTGATGCTTTAGATCTTAGCATTCAAAATCTTAAAGAAATTAGACTATTTGATAAAAAAAGGGAATCTAATTTTTCTGCAATAAAGCTTATAACTGGCACCCCAATGTATCTAAAAAAGTAATAACAAATACAGTTTTTAATCAAATTAACAGAATTTAAAAAGTTTGCACTGATATAGAACAACAAAAAGAAATAGTTTCCATAACAAAAATTTTAAAAGAAAATGAAATTCCACTTAAGTTCATTAACAGTCTTAAAAAAAATGGAATAGTCTACACACTATGAAATTTTTTTAAAGTAACAGGGTTTACCTGAAAGCTCAGAGAAGGATAAAGAAGGATGTTTTATGAGATTTTATAGTTGCAATTAATTTCTATTACGTATAACTTTATTTATTACAATTTTTCTTGTCTTTATTGTTAATAATGAAGGGTTTACTATATTCTAAGTCGTCATCATAAGCCCATGACGTCTTTTACTTTTCTTATCTTGTTCTTTCCTTCGTTTTCTTACTTTTCCTTTTTAAAAAAACTTGAAATTTCTTACAAGCATTTAGGAGATTTCTCCTTTGCCATCTGCAAACTGTTTCACCAATGAAGTCAAACCTGGCAACTCTAGACGTCCTTTTGGATTCTAAAGCTTTCGCTGCTGTCTTTCTTTCGAAATTTGTAGTTGGTTCAAAATGGTCTATATTTATTTCTTAAAAAGTTTTGCATTTCCACATTTTTATTTCAAATTTTCAATTTTGAAATCAAAATGTGAATAATAAAATGTAAATGTGGATTTAAAATAAAATAATTTCGTATTTTGATAAAAGTATACTTAAGAGTTTTAAAATTGGAATTTTTTCATACGAAATATGTCTACATTTTCAACTGCTTAATTCTGCAAACAATGAGTAAGTTGTACTATTTTTTCAGTTCTACTTTCAGTTAAAATTGTCTAAATACTTCCAAATGCTTTATTGGACTTACTTTCCAAATACTTTATTGGAGAATTTAAACTTACCCTGCATCGGGGAGGACTTCAAAATTTTCAGATGAACTGCTATAATTAAATACTTTAGAATGGTTCATCAACCAATTATGGATATAGAAACATGGTATTTTTAAAGTAGAAGTACAGTACAATTGAGTCTGATATATCCTCCTCTTGATAACGTTATATCAGATTTGATGGAGCTCTTTTATATTTTTTCTGTTTCTTGTAATTTTTAGATTTTAGTTTCACATTTCTTTTAATTCTTATTTTACATATTTATATATATACATAAATTTTTTAAATGTTGATTTTCTTAAATACCAGCATTTAGTTTTTTTTTTTTTTTTTGCGTTACTCTTTTGAGTAATTAATTTGTTTAAAAATTTTTATACATCAGTAAGTGAGTATCAAATCTACTTTTAGGCGATTGCCTTTAGAATTTTTTCTATTTTTGCTAGGAACATGTCTACCACTTACTTTTAGGCAGTTGCTTTTAGAATTTGACGCCCTTAACTTGGCTTTAATCTTAATTTTGCAGCTCAATGCGCAAAATTCTTGACTAAAAGGTCTCTTATTCATCTACTACTTTCTATCAACTTTATATATATATATATATGTATATATTTTATTGATACTGAATTTCACTTCTTTTGGGTCTTAGTGTAAAACTTGTTCTAAATTTTTTACTATTTGTCAATACTGATCAATTTCAGCAGCATGCTTGGAATAATTTCATTTTTAAAGAGAACATCATTGTGATACTACATATATATATGTAACAAAGCAGACACTCATTGTAATGATGTAGAAATTTTGATGGCATAGAATGTTGATCCATACTGAAAAGCAAACTAGGCAGCTGAGGAAAATTAAGTATTCATCTTTATTTCAATTGATAGTTTCTGCCACGATTCACTTGGCACTCTAATCTATAATATTAAGCTGCATTCAGATAGTGGTACAAATATAAAAGAGGCTTAGTCATAAGGCATAAAATGCAGGAGTTCTGTTCGCACCTGCGAGATAAGGTATAAGACGAAGCCAATTAGTGAAGCTAAATTTGCGCATGTAAGGATGAGTCTACGGCTTTCCCACTCTGTTATCCCATTTAGATTTTGCACATTTGCTCTGAATGGTTGATTCTCGTATCAAATTGGCATAAACTTAGAAACTTCAAACTTTATGACAAAGATCCTAAACCAGCTTTCGTGATGTAGCAAGGTCTGGTTACCTAGCAACAAAGCTCAGCTTAAACCACTTATGACATTTATACTCCCATTTGAAAGGAGCCTTAAAGAACAATTACATTTTTTATGCTACTGTGACAGGAAGAAAAGAAGCATACAAGTAAGTGTCTTAACGGGGATAGAGCTAGAAGCAAGTACAGTTAACCAATATGGCAACTTATTAAGAGAAAGTTTTGATTTAAGTTCCAAATTTGCTATATCAACGCATTATGCGAGTCATATGATATGGATTGATCTAGAAATGACGCAGTGCAGAAAATGGCATTACGATTTTTAGAATAACAGGGGGGTGGAAATTAAGGGGCTATGGCTTCAATTTACATATTTTTCATCTTACGCACATACACATATACACTTGCATATAATTACACAGGTATTACAGATCCATATTTACTGTATTTCTTTGGTTCTAAGATTCTCTTCTTTCACACATAAACGTCTCCGAATAAATGGCGCATCTCAAATTCATCCATCTGCTTCAACTTCTTTCTTATAAGAAATTGTATTTGTATCAATAATGGTCAGGTGATATGTTAGATTAATAAAATATCGTCTATTCGCAGATCTACAAAGCTGAAAAATACTGGTCGTTTGCACAAGTTCTAATCCCAGCTGTTGAACAGACCAGTTGCACGAACAGCTTCATGTTTTTCTCTACGTAAGACATGGGCAAGTACAGAAGAGAAACTCCTTAATGATGTAATCTATCCATATAAGAAAGGCATTGGTATGGTTTTTTCACATTTTACTGTCATGCTGATGTCCTTTTCAGCATAGGTCTCTCGTCTTTTAAATATAAGAATGAAGTTGACATTACTGCGATGAAGTAATTACTAGAAATTCTATTTTATTCCCATTCGCATGCCTAATATTCCTTACATATTCAGTATGCATAATGAAAATATGACAGAAATAAATGCTAGTAAAAATTACTGTCACAACAGCACCTACGCTTAAGCAGGATATTTGTCTATTTCCTAGACTTCCAGCCTTTATAGAGATGTATTAATAAAGACTGGATTATTTGAATTAGCAGCAAGGCCTACCAGAAGCAATGCCTTCATGCAGGATGTTTTAAGGGAAATTGACTCATATTCATGTTACACATAAGGAATACCACAAAAACGAATGCAACCCACACATTTGCTGAGATGTGAAAATGGGTCCAATTATCAGTATTCATTAATTTTTACACTCAGCTGCTGTACCCGCACCCTTATAGACGCTACTTTTTAGAGAAAATAAAAATAAAAAAAATTAGGAGAAATTAGGAGCTTTAGAAATTTAGTGGTCTTTTCAAATAGTGGTCAACCTGCATAAGGATAAGGGCAAGCTTATGTTGGGGCGTCCTTATGAAGGAACTCAAGTGGAGGAAGCTATAAAGTCTGAGAATGTACAATTGCTTTTGGCAATGGAAATCTAGTCTATTAATGGCAAATGGATAAATTTAAATATTTTAAAATAAAACCTGAAACAAAGCACTAAAAAAAATAAATATCGTATTAAATTACAAACTTTATAAGCACAATGTTGTCTCCCAGCATAAAGCTCATACCTGCAAACACGGAATTTTGCATAGCTGTTAACATGTAAACAAAATGTCTAAGCAGCACCAGACCTCAATCCTATTGAGCATACTTAGGATTCTTTACAAGGAAGACTACATTTAAAATTTTGATCAGAAATAAATTTGGAAAAAAATTCACCACATCAAAGGTAAAAAATAGAAGCAAATCTCTGTCAAAACTGAAGATTCAGGGACATCATAAAAAGGAAAGGAGGCACAACATATTTTTAAAATTTTTTTTAAACATATTTATGTGCGCTAATACCTTTGTGATCATTATTTTCTTGTTCATACACTAAAAGTTGTAATTAATTATTTAGCTCCCATTTTAATTAATTTTAAAATTTTTCATTTAATTTTGTTAATCCGTAAGAAATAGCATTAAGAAAAGTATTTCACTGAAGTTAACTATTTAATCTTTCTTTCAAAAAACATTAGAAAACTTCTTAACTCTAATACCTTTTTTGACTCACTGTATGTCTGAGCACCTCGAAATCAGTCAACAGCTTAATTCAAAGTCTATGCCAATCTACAATTTTTTTTTAACCCCTTCGCGCCGATTGTCACGTCTACGTGCCAGCAACGAACACACTCACTTCCCGGCCGACACGCAGGCGTGCCAGAGCGTTTTCCCGTTTAGTCCCGACTGTCACGTATTTGTGCCAGTGTCCTGGAACGTTTTAAAAACTATAATTTCTACCACAAGATGGCACTGTATGTCCATATGGTTTCAGATACATGTACATTAGACCTTCTACTCGAAATGAGAGAAGCATGACTCACATACACGTGTTTTTGATTATATAAACAAAAGGGGAAATAAATGTTTCCGAATCGCGTGCTTTATGACGTCTCTTTAAATTCGCACGTGGTAGTTGTTTATTGTAAGTAGAGAAGTTTTATTTTCGCTAAAGCGTTGGGTATTTCGGTTTGCAGTTCAGTTTTTAGAAAATAATTAGATCTTGTTAGACGTAAATTCCTTCTGTTTTTACCGTTGCAATGTCGAAGCGTTGAAAATATTTAACAGAGCATGAAATAGCAGAAATGATGCAAAATATTTCAGATATTGACTCTGAAACAGATTCTGATAGTAGTGATAGTGATACTATGATATATTCTGATCATAAAGAATCTGGCGAATCTAATGATGATGAGGACATTTCGGACATATGTATGCCGAGTACGTCGAAAGCAAGTACTCCTCCATGGTCATCCACAATAGAAAATTTTTCGGAATTACCGCTCCGTCATTATTCAGTACCCATCTTTCAGAAAAACTCTTAAATGGTATAAGAAGCTTTTCTTCAATATCATGGATATGGCTGTATTTAATGCCAATACTCTTTTCAACAAAAAAAGTAAAAAAAATCATCCTCTCCTGAATTATCGGCTTAATTTAGTTAATCAAATTATTTATCGGTATTCCTCTAAAAGCACCAATGTTAATATCACACCAAGATCAGCAGAATCATTAAATCCGCTCAGATTAACTGAAAGACATTTTCCAAAACTTTGTTCAGAAGAGACTGATAAGAAAACGAGACGACGATGCTTCGTTTGTTCACATTCCCGGAAAAATCCTCCAAAACGGCAAATGAGTTATTACGAGTGCAAGGAATGTAACGTAGGACTGTGTGTAGATCCCTGTTTTCAAATTTTTGATACGTAAAGAGAATTTTAAGTAATATATTTAGTTTTCGGATGTATAATGTTAAAAGTCATAAAATGGTGAGTAATGAAAAAAAAAATGTGTAAAATATGCATTTAAACAAGAAATAAGGTAATTAAAGTATATATAAAAATATCTATAATGCCGTTTAAATACTCTATAGAGAATTATTAAACAATGCGTTGATACTTCGGAAATTTCATGGATTTAGGCTTAATAGCAAAAAGCCCCCGGCCCTGGACGGACGCTCGCGTAAGACACTGCCGGCCTCCGCGATAAGCGCGCGTTTGTGCTACTCGGCGCGAAGGGGTTAACTCAAGATTTCACCCTACCGTATTTACCTTCCAATAAAACTAAAACATCCTAAAGTTTTTAAATAAACTATTAACAGCCATACATGAAAATATTTTTAAAAATAAACACCTTTTTATATGCTTTTTTACCAATATTTTCTTTTATATCACTCTTATTTTGCAGTATAAAAGGTCTGAAAAGAAATTAACTGCTTTCATGTGCTTTCTCTAATTTTTATCTATTTATTTATTTAGCTTCCCATTTCTTGACCCTTAATTACTTGTACTGGCACATTTTGTACACCACTAGAACTGTATCAGGAGTAATTTTTTCTCTGCTTCGTCATTTAAATTTTATCCCCAGCTAACCTTTGCTGGAGATAAAAATGAAATGACGAAGCAGACCCATATTGAGTGACACAGACAGATTGTCACTTTTATTCGATTTTCAGAGACTGAAAATGCTTGTAATTCAAATCTCTCTGAAGAACAGAATACAGTGCAGAGGAAATTATCGTGAACAGAATACACCCCATGGTTAAAGCTTGCATGTGGAATACATCACATGGGAAAAATATATTCCTTTTCATGTTATCATGTTCTCATTTGCTTTTTTTTTTCTAATTTTGATCTGGTTTATATTTCCCATTTTGGGTTTCAAATCGTGATGAAAAAATTCTGAAGAAAGAAAGAAGAAGAAAAAATTCTCCAGAAGAAATAAATGCATTGTTGGAAGCGGAAATGTCAGAAGAGGAAATTAGTGAGAAAGATAATGAGGTGGAGGACAATATCAATTATTCAGATCATAACATTGATTCAAAATTTGATGAAGAAGACAATGATAAATTTTTTATTAGTCAAGTTTGAAAAAAATGTGGTTAGTAAGTTTGCAAAAAAACAGCAAAAACAGTATTTTTATGACTTTACCAGACCCTAAAAATTTGATTTTTTTGTCAACAATCCTAAAAAAACTGAGGAAAATAATATCAGACGACATTATTGATAATGTAGTCAAATACACAAATTGGAACATTCAATTCAGTACCCAGAAAAAATAATAAAGAGAGCAGGATACTGAAGAAGTAACTAAAGAAGATACTATAGTGTTTGTGGGACTGCTGTATTTATCAGGCCTAACAAAAGTGGATCATACAAATTTCATACGTGAAGAAACCAATATGGAATAATAATTTTAGTTGTAACTGGTATGTGCATATTCATATAAAATTAAAGTTGTTTATTTCATAAGATGTTTTGTATTGTTTTTTACTTGTTTTATTTCCTTTTCACTCTATATAAATTTATAAAAAAATAAGTTTGAAATAGGCATGTTATAAATTTATAAAAAAATAAGTTTGAAATAGGCATGTTATAAATTTATATTGTTAAAAAATATCGACACGTAAGGCTATATTAAGGAATTTTCACATCTTTGTTGTACCTGACTTAAAATTAATCTTATAAAACATTCATTTATTTTCCCAAAAATTTAAAAATGTGTGTTGAACAAAATACACAGAGCGGGAAGCTCACTGTGTAAATTTGAACAAGTAGTAAAGGGTTAAAGTGAGTCGAATTATTTTTCTTTTTTGACCTAAATCCACAAAGCTCTTAAAATCCGTACCACCTCTGGTCCCAAGTTGCACAGACTTTTAGTCTTCTACTGTACATCTATTTTGAAAAATGAAAAAAGTTTGACAAAAATATATGTAATTAAGTAAAATTTCAACTTACATGGGTTGACATCTCTGTAACGATTTAAGTTCTTATTTTCTGACTTTTTGGCATCTTTTATAATATACGAAAAGTTGTTTGACTCATTTCTAATTTCCTGTATTAAAAAATAAACATTATCAGAAGTCAATCTGCAGCATAATACCATACATTCAGGAACAGATATGGTTTTCAGAACTACAAGTATCCCTTAAAATTTACCAAAATTTTATTAGAAGAACCCATCAGAAGAACACAAAGATATAAATTCTGGGTGCAACATACTATAAAGGAAGCTATTACAATAAAGGTAATAAATACTTACTTTCGCATCTACCAAGAGAACAATAGTTTAATCAGTTTTTTTAACACATGAGGGAGAAGAATTCCACCAGAGAAAACCAGTATCATTTCCTTCTGGCTACATTACACATACCAAACACGAAATTTATATGAACAAGAAACTCTATTTTTCTTTAATTTTTAGAGTTAATATTTTTTTTTTAATTCTTTAACTGTTAACAGTAATACTCCCATATCCATGGATAACACATTTCAAGACTTATCTTGGATATATAAAAATCACAGATAACAGCTAATGTTACATATGAAGAGACACTCAAGTAATATAGCCAAGTTTAATTGCTACGTTAGATGCAAAAATACATACCGCCATTAACTCTATATATGGTACAGGTTTTTGGATCTGCTTATGACCACCTGTATTTAAACAGCATTTATTGGCTAAATTTTTAAAATAACTTATTTTATTTCTTGCTTTTGCAACTTCCCATTCTTAAGGCTGAAATTTGGATCATTGGAGAGATAATACAGTAAAAGCCCATTATCTTGCGTTCAACTAACCTGAAAGCTCAAGTTAACCCATATTTAAGAATTTTAGAAATTTTCCAAAAAAAATTTAATAAATAAGATATTTATATAACATTATACAGCTTGCAATACTATTAACATATATTCTAGCCAAACATATGATATAGTGCCAATAATGGATAAGCAGGACATAACAACACAATCATAAGAAGTTCGTTTCAGTTTAATGTGAATTCGAGTAATTCTCAATAAACCAATTATATTTTTTAAATGACAGATACAAGTTCTATATTTTCCTCACATTTTAAAAAACTATTAATATTTGGAA
>KK118593.1:145964-207601 GCA_000611955.2 Stegodyphus mimosarum | reverse complement strand
TATATATATATATATATATAAAATCCTTTTCAAGATGAATATCGTGGGCTTGTTCTGGTGTTACTGTTAGACAAATGAGCTAAGTCACAAAAACAAGAATACAAGCGTTTTATCTTCTGCATTTTGTGTATTTCTTTTGTTTTATGTTTTAGCTAGTAAGATAAAGGCTTTTGTGAGTAGTTATAGCAAAATCAAATCAAAAAATTCATAAGCCACATTAACATTTTACGAATGCTTTTCAAACTAGAATCACTTATTCATAAGAACGGTTAATAGTTTCTCTGAATACGAGAGGATTTAAAGTTACTGGGTATTTCCTAGATGAAAGAAAAATAGCATTGGGTAAAACGTGATACCCGAGTCCCTGAGAAACGTTTCATACCAGTTGAAGGAAGGTAAATGAGGACGAATCTGAAATAGGCTGGTAAATAATACTGGAAGTAGTAACGTCCGAGGGTAAGAGATATTTTTATGATTATAAAGGAAACATTACTTTATCCCTACTTATAAAACAACTATTATTACATAATTATAAAAGAAACATTATTTTAACCTTATTTCAAAATCTTTCTTCCTCCTTTTTCAATTGCCTGAGGAGCACACATGGCAAATACTGCGGTCTCTTTATTATCCAGGTGTGGATTATCCGTGCGTGGTGGTAGCCACACACGTACATTCGATGCACACACGCCTAAATTTGAGTGCTAAGAAGGATTTTCTTAACTATAGTTATTAGTGTAACATATTTCTTTTATTTCTAAAATGATTTTGATGTAAAATTCTTCGAAAATGTCGATCGCGAAAAATCGAGGAATGATTTGATGGTTGCTCGACTGAGCCGGACTTCCAGTGCTTGAGTGATGCGGATATCGTTTCAAATGTAACGAGAACAGAAAGGCAGAGAGTGATACTGGAAATACAAAGAGATTAAAATCCTGACAATTCACTACATCAGTTTCGAGACAGCAGTGACTTCCATTGAAACTCTATTGAAGTTTCTCTACGAGAGCGGATTCGAATAAAATAATAGTATTTCCATAAAAACGCAGTTAAACTCAACAGAGATTTTAACGTTCTCAAAATCAAAGTAGTTATTGATTTTTTTAAAGCAATAAATGCATACCATATACATGAAAACTGATAACATGGATTATCCGTGTTTTTCAGTTATCCGTGACACGCCTCTCCGACATTAGCCCGAACGATCTTGCATACACTGTATCTGTAATGATCTGTCGAGGTTTATATCCGTGGATGCTACATCTAAAACAAAGCTTTTCATGGAGGATTTATATCCAAAGTTTCTCATAATAGAAAATTATACCTGATTTTAGTCTTTCTAATCCAGTAATTCCCATTTTTTTTAACCCCAAAGGAACGTTAGCTCAGAAGGGCTATTAATTTCGCTTTGGCATTTTACGTTAATTCACTGTAAATGTTCACATCACTTTTCAAACTGTTGCCACCAAATATTATCGTCCTCTGTTATATTTAAAGAAATTAAATAATGAAGAATCTGCATAACGTATATAGGTTTCTCGCACTGTGATCAAACAACGGGACCTAGAGCCATCAAATTTTGAATATTGAATGTTTCCACCTGAGTGCGGGCATCTGGAAGCCCAAATTTTGAATTTGTTTTCTTATCAATTTTATATTTTGTAACACTTTAACGAATTTTTAACTAAGAAACTCAACGATTTTAAACCGAGCAATGGCATCACTGTACGGAAAAAAAATTATCTCCAGCGCGCGAAACCGTGCATCGGAAATTCTAAAGATTTGGTCATTTTAATCATTTTGCGATATTGCTGTTGAATTAAATTTTATGGTTTAAGAGCGCAGGACATAATATTTAATAAATAAAGGTAACACACAAAACGTTGAAAAAACGCCCCTTTAGGCGTAATGTAAAATGTGAAAGCTTCCAGATTATTTTTTGGCACCATGTACCCTTCCACCACTAATATACGATCATTTCTTTCCCCACCCCAACTCAAAAATGCATTTACATTAAACTATTTTTAGTGTGTTTCATAAATTAAACATGAAAAAATATATAGAAAATGTTGATAAATACTTAAAATTGAATAAAATTTAGCTTTTATTTTCATAAACATAAACTAAATACTTAAAAGGTAAATAAAAGCTAACCGCATTACTTCCTTGAAGCTACGAAACACCTTGGGAATTCCCTCCTGGTTGAGAACCCTTGCTCTAATGAATGAGTACCATGAAAATGAAGGTATATCTCCCCAACATCTGTACCTGAATTTATTATAGTATACGATATTGTTAGCAATTTATTAACAAAATAAGATGCATACTGGAAAATTCATTTTTTACAAACTTGTTCTGATAGGCCACAATTAAGCAGTTGCTGCTAATTTTGCCCCAAAATAAATATCACGGCCGACTTAATATAATTATATATTACCTTTGAATATATTATTATATTTGAATATGAGCTCTTCTAAACAGGACTCCAGGCGATGTGGAGGCTTACTTTTGTGCTTTTTGTTTCATCATCCACGCAGTGCCGTATGAAAGGATATTTGTGATCAACTAAACCATTTCTCAGCATGGAGACTTTTCTTCATTTTATAACTGTGGACTAAATAATCACCAAATGAAACTTTTTTGTATAACCCCGGCTGGGGCTTCATTGGGCTCCTAGTTTGTCGCGGTCATGATAACGGATAATTCTACTTCTTTTCTTGCATTCTCCGTATACTTCTACTAGCAGCTGCTGTGAAGTCTATTAGGAGATGTCTTGAAACTTCAAAACCAAGACACATATCGGTCTTGGTAAATGGGAATAATCCTTGAATGGTCTTCATCTTCCTAATAACTAAAGGTTTCGTCTGTAAGAAATGATCTCTATATTGTTACGAATTTTATATATTATATATATATGTAAATAATTTTAGTGAAATTATACCTAAATTGTAATATTCCTTGTATAATGTAACATCAGAGGTTTCAGAATGTGAAGCATCAGTGGAAAAACCGGGTTACAGAAGTAAATCCATTGAAATGATGGAATGCCAAATTGGCAAGATTGCGCCAGGTTCACAATGGTTTTGGCAACTAATATTTGGTTAGAAATCGCCAAACGATACCAAGCGATGAACATCTGGTTGCATTTTTGATATTATCCCTGTGTAACTGGTTCGATGCGCATATAACTGTAGAAATTTCTCGCCGGATAAGAAAAACCTATGTCTATTTTCACTTTACTTTAGAGTTTATCTCATAATATCGCGAGATAACTTCGCGAGCTTACGCATTTAGGGCTTTTTGTATTGCCTTGTGTTCAAAATTTTTACTGCTTGTGATCTGTCAGACTTAAAAGAACTGTACGTATACTTCTGGGGAAAAAGTTCCAGAACTTTAATATGTTTTAAAAAAATTAATTTCATTATCGGTTTCATCATCGGTTCCATCATCGTTTTCATCATCGGTTCCATCATCGGTTTCATCATCGGTTATCGGTGCATTCAATCCATTACAGATCTGTATTTACGCAAGAATATAATTGACTTAAATGTTTTGGAGAATATCTGAATCTCTGGAGTCTGATATCTTTGACCGCTGCTGAGCTACTTTTAATCTGCCAACCAGTCATATGTATCTACATTGCTGGCGAATATCTGAGATATATAAAAATCGAGAAAGACTTATCCAGACGATATTAGGAATCGTAAAACACTTTTATATTACCGGCTTGAATTCTTCTTTTCACTTTCTTGTACGAAGTAAAAAGGAAGTATTGTAATCGCGCAAAAAATTCAGGTGTCATATTTAAAAGAAAATTTCCAATTTGACCTCCATCGAATGCAATTCAACGATGTTTTTGCGTAACATCTGTACGTAAGGTCAGAATAAAGGACTTTTTCCCCGAAAAAAATTATAAAAAAGGATTTAAAATGGATTCTGAAGAGATTTTTTCGTGACGTCTGTACGTACGTATGCACGTATGTATGTATGTATGTATCTCGCATAACTCAAAAACGAGTAGCCTCAATACGTTGAAATTTTGTATATAGGACTACTATAGCATGTAGATGTGCACTTTTTTTTTTGGTTGCAATCGGCCGCACCAAAAGAATAAGTACATATATATGCCCAGTCTGTTACTCGGCTCAGTGAGTTCAGATTTTTTTATTTTTATATGTTGGTAAATTGCGCATATTTTGCTTTACAAATGCTTGAATTATGTTGTTTTTATCTTGCGGTTAAGGTTTTAATGCCTTTAGTAAATCTGCATGCAATATTTGTAGAATTTTCAACAATTTAAAAGTTGTTTAAGTGCGGCTAAGCCTAACTATGATTACGAAAGCAGCCATATTTGTTTACATTTGAAACTTAGCAGAATAGCGGATTTGTAGCCAATCTAGAAAAACCAATCTTCGCAAGAACAGAGATAACGCCTTCTTTTATTATTGAAAATTAAATCATGCTTAATCAATTCTGGAATTTATTCGAGGAAATGCAAGTAAGCCCTTAAGATTTATTTCGTAATTTTTAATATAGATATTTTCAGTTTTTATGTATTTTTGCCTTGTTGCGAAGTCAAAACTGAATTAATTGACTACGAAAGACTGGATCGTCTGTGAAAAACTATTTCTTTTTCTTTTTTGTTTCTGTTTGTTTAATTTCTTTTCTGTATTGTTTTAAATTTATTATAGTATTTGAATAGAACATGTGGCAACGAATGGATAATTCTTCAGATGATATACATAATTTTTGTGCATTCTGAGTTATAAAATGAATGAGATGTAACGCTGTTAAGTGAACCTAGCGTCAGAGTGTCGCTATGGTAAACAAATATAGTGTTTTTTAAAGAGTGCATTTATTATACTGTGGTTTATCCGCTATCTGCGAAGTAGGTTTAATTCAATCCAATAAGTTTTAAATGAAATGCAAAACAAAATGCGCATAATTTAATATTCCGTACAAGGAAGTCATGTAGTATACACATCATATTTTTTTTTCTTTGGCGAAATAAAGCAAAGGGTAAAGAAAGTAAGAACATAATAGAAAAACTCTGTATAATTGAAAAGCATGATATCACAGTTCTTCAACTCCCTAAAAATTAAACAGATTTTGTTGAAATATAAGCGGAACAAATAAAAAAAAGCATATTGACAGCTATTTCAGAAAAGTCTTTTTTAAAAAAACAAATTTAATAATACCTTTAAAGGAGTGAAAAGGAAGTATTCTTTTATTCGTTAACAGCGGTCGGCGTATGTCAATTTAGTTTTTTTTTTTCCACGTAGTCGTCAAGACCGGTTTAGGATATTAAATAAAAGTATCATCGAAAATATTCAAGTTTACCCTCCTCTCTGCTTGAAGTTATTGATTTTCAGAACGAAAGTGGCTACGTTCATGGTGGCATTGAAGTTTGCGATTAAAATCAATGACCTTGGTGCAATGTATCAATAACTGCGTTTAAGGAAGAAAATGCAACATAATTCTTTAAGCACTGTGGTTTCTTATTTTTAGAAAACTAAAGCGTATCTTTAAAATATCACATAACTTTTAAGCACGACTGAGAATATTTTCGATGTAGCAACATCTTATATTGTTATTAACAAAGAAAACGTAAGGTTGGAAATTTATAGATAAAAAGGTCAGAAAATTATGTATTTGCAAACTGAAAATGACGGCATAGATGATAGTGATGAAGATGGTGTATCAGTAAAGTGAAATTTAGTTACGTAAGGATTTGGTTACGTAAAGAATTAGTTGCAAAAAGATTTAGCTTTCCTGAGGTCACTTTATTTATATACATTTTCAAAGAAACCTCGTTATTGTGTTTATTGTTATCGATTCACGTGGATTTCTCTTTCTAGAAAAATAGAAAGTACTGTTACTCGAGAGAATATTTGATGCAAGACTTCTACTCAAGCACTCCAGTGAAATAATATGCAGCTGATAATAATAATTAAATCTTTTCTTTATTATAGAAAGCACGTTGTATCAGTTTACGATGAAATAATATTATATCAAATTTTTTTTCTGTCTTTTGGTATTTATCATTTTAAACACCTCTTTTTAAATATAAGATTTGATTTTCTATGTTCGTAATTTCTCGGTAACTGATTATTAAAATAATAGGCCTAATGTAATGTAATTACTTAGCCTAAAATTGTTTCGGGTATTAAGTTGATATTCCTATACCAGATCGGTATGAGGAATTAAGATTTTCAATCTTGTACTTTTTATATTTTTAAATAAAGGTAACTAACCTCGTTCAAAAGGCCCATTTTGGCTAAAAAATCTCAATTTTTTTAATTGAACGTTTTTAAGGGCCACATTCTTAGCTATAAAAGGCAACTTTTCTTTTCTGAATATGTTAATTGGAAGTGGCGATATACGAGTTTTTGTGACAGATGACAAATCCGACACAATGGAAATCAATGTTTAAAAGGAAAATTAAAGATGCAGTTTTCAACCTTTTTTATATTATTTTTTAACTAAATAAATTTAATTATTTCAATATGTCTGAAGAATCTGGTAATTGTTCACTTAAAGTACCGTATATAACTAAAAATAAGACCCTTTTTTTTCTATAGTTTGCTGCAAAATCTCGTATGCAAAATGAAGGTGTTTCGTTGTAGAGACATTGGGTTATTTTTGGAAGCAGAAGACGTGGAAAAATGAACATTGCCCTCGCTGGGATTCGAACCACGGACCTCTCGAATACGCGTCAAGCGTACTGACCACTCCCCCATGAAAGCATACTAACAAGGCGGGAGAAATACCTTATATACTCCCCCTTTTAAAGGGCAACTGGGGATTAAGGGACTCAATCCGCCTAGAATCATCATCCACTACTCTTTTAGTTCGGGCGCCACTGTAGAGACATTAGGTTATTTCGGAAGTAGGAGATGTGAAAAGAGTGCAATGCCTTGGCTGGTACTCGAACCACGTACCTCTCCAATTCGCATCGAGCGTTCTGACCACTACGCCACGAGAGCATGCCAAGAAGACAGGAGAATCACCTTATATCTTTACCATACAGAATAATTACACTACTTAAATTATAAATAAGCATATAAGCGATTACTGTATGTAAAAGCTGCATAATTACCGCCATAGCTGACTGAGCGATTACAGTTTAGGTATCCATCAATTATGCTGATTATTGATATGACTGAAAATAAATGGATAGCAATGTTTTACTACCAGCGTTCTTGAGTCGTATTTTAAAGGAATTTTGATGAGAGGGAGAAAAGACTTCTTTACTTATAATTGCTGAAAGACATAATAAATGTACACCCAAATATTTATTTTTTAAAAATTAAGCCTAAATTGTAAAGAGGGTTTTCAATACGACGGGATCTTATTTTGGAGTAAATACGGTACTTAAATACTGCAAGATTAAAAAAAAAAATCTACAAAATTAAAAACTAATATTTATGCAGATCACTCGCAGTTTAACTTTTTTTATATCGGGCTACTACGAGTAAGAAGTATTCGTAAAGGTTTCAATGATTATACTTCAAGTAACCCACACAATATTTTACTTCCTTCTAAGAATGAATCAGTAATTTGATCGTTCTCTTGGTTAAAATAGGTAATTTTCTCAGCGGTTGCAGAATATAAATGAAGCTGCATCAGTGGCCTTTTTTTAAACCATTCGCTACTTGACAATAAACTCTCAATGCCAACAACACTCATAGGAATTCACAACTATAAAGCGGCTCATCTAATGAGTAACGCGACGTTAAGCATAGAGATACATTTTAATAGATTATTGTTTAAGAAGCTATTTTAACGCTGGGTGTAAAGTAGCATTCATGAGTTCAGGCATGGTAAGGTTAAGTTCAAATAAATGGGAAGTGTTATTTTAAAAGAAAAAGAACATTAAATTGAATTGGGGTATTCCAAATGCACTCAGGGTCTTTTGTGTAAGTAACTGCGCCCTTCACGTAACTGGATAGTGAACGTTTCTGCTCAAGGTATTAGATAAAAGATGGCTACAAGATCTATTTCCTTAGTTATTAACCCTAAACACTTAGTACCATTATAAATGTTCTTAAAATAACTTAAATGATTTTACTATGAATGTTGTTGGCATTGAGAGTAAAATAGAATTCCGTTCCTTAAAGTGAGAAATTTAGCTTTTTAAATAATCCTCGCAAAGCAAGATTAGGAAATCGTTTGGTATGTTTTAAAAATTTAAATTCAAAACGACCTACACCTTTATATCAAAAATTCACGGAGATGTTCAAATAATTAATAATTTTACGAAGCTGGTTACAATTTCAGAGGGCTATTTTAACCGAAACGAAAACACTGATTGCCGAATACAGCAATAGTTCTTACAGAGTGCAACGTCGTGTATTCTTCGCTATCATAAAACGTACTCGACGTTGAAGGCTGTTTAATGAATTATCATTTAAGCCTTTTAAAGTACTACAAAGTCAGGAGAATGATATATAGAAGCCTTCATTAATTCAAATAAACATCTAATGTTCAAAATTTAACAGTTGGCACTAACTCGCGCTTACAAAACTTTTGGCTTAAATCAAAAGGTAACGAATAACTTAAAACTGATGAAGTAAAGTATAGCCTAACGGCTTAACAGAACATCAAACTATCACGCAAGCTGGCTCTGACTTGAAATCGGCGTAAGCAAGCCCAATGCCAAGAATAAGTCAAAGCCACAGAATTCTAATCGCTAAAGAATCAAAGTTTTCAACGTGGTCTTCAAATAGGCAGTTTCACAGACCAAAAGCTTCCTTTAAACACTTTCTTCTTCTTGCCTAGTTTAATGTCGCGCGTGCTGGAAATATGCATTCTGGTCGGGAAATGAAATGAGGTTTGATAGGAAAAGTACTTAAAATATTAGAAAATTAAATGATACTCTACAACAGTTTTTGTCTAAATTTGATGACATTTAGACGAACTATCTTAGTCATAAGCATTGAAAGATAAGGAATTGTTCGTTTTTAACATATAGGGTCCTGCTTGCATAGAAGTTTAAGTCAATGTCCTTCAGACCCTAACAGACGGACAACTGAGTTATCGTTGTACAAATGACAAGTCTTACAAAGTGCTCTGCTAATAACGCTATCAAATGACAAGTCTTACAAAGGTTACAATAAACGTTTTATCAAGTTTTGCAAATTTAACAGAAGTCACTACTACAGAAGTGCTAAGAACTTCTAAGGGTTACAAGAACGAAACTCCGCCATTTTCGCGTAATTAAAATAACACACATTTAAATTTAAATTTAAGTAGCATAGTCGGATTTTACACAAAGTACTTAAGCTGGCTTAACTATTTGACGGCGGGCTTTTAACGTCGGCTAGCAAAATGGTTAAGTCGGAAGTGGCAATAAAATTTTGCAGAGATGGCGATAAGACTTGAACTGCAAGAGAGGCTGCCAAAAGCTCGGCTTAAATACTGTGCAAATAATTTGCATTTGGTGAGAACTACGGAAATAAGAAGTTACAGTAAAATTTTAAATCATAATAAATAGGTTACTTTTTAAAAAATCCCAAAAACTTACCAAAATATAATGAATATTTTGCTAAATGGAGATTCTGCTGTTCGAAAGCCATATAAAAACTTGTATTTTGTATTTACAAAATTCTCTTTCTTCTCAGTACGGGAACTTTTTTCATAACTAGCTTAGCTAAATTACTTGAAGAAAATTTATAATTAGAGGTACATTTCTGTAATCAACTTTCGGGGAAATAAAGCCACATTTTCCGAGTAGTATTTTGTAGTCACATTTTCCGAGTACCTTGTGCATTAAGTCTCGGTTTGTGTTAAGAAAAGTATTATAAATTAGAAAGCATGTTTTATTAAGTATTAAGCTCTAACCCTGCAATCTATTTGCACTTAACTAGAGTGACAGAAGACATTTTGACCCTGATACACAAACTCGTAAGAAGAAACGCATGAAAGCAATTAAAGTATTTTTTAATATAGCTTGAAGTTACGAGTAAAACAGCAAGAAAATTTAATTTTGTTGCATGCGGTCAGAGAATATAATAATACCTGAAATTACGTACAAATCAAATATATCAGTGACTAAAACCTGGATCTTCTGCTAAAGCACCTTCCTACATAATTGCAAGCAAAACTACCTCAGTAATAATCGGTACAGCATTCCAACAGGAAAAATCGGAATTACTGCTTTCGGGATCTAAGTTGTTTCTTTAAACTTACATTCTCTCACATTATTTAAATTAATTTACATTTCTGGTGGTCATTTAGCTCCTCGTGATGCACCCTGGATAACGCTAAATGATCTACAACTTTTGGCATTATGTACTGCTTTAAAAAATTTTCTCTGACGGTATCTGTTGCCACTTTTCGCCTCGCTGCTGGCCATGATTGCCTCTCCAAGCATCTATATCGTATAAAGTACTGCCAAGTCCAATGTGCAACATTCGTGCCAATTGTGCAACATTGCCAATTGTGCAACATTCGTGAGGAAATGGAATCATTTGAGTCATTGCCCTGCACTGGGCTCGGGACACTTGTGGGAGAAATACTGGAAAGCCTGGCACGAGATGAATGATTTATAGACTTACTATAGTTTTAGTTTTATTATCTGTTTCTTCTGTTTGTATTTTTGACTACATTTGTCTTCTAATCTGCCATTGGAAATAAAAACATTCTGGTGGAGTAAACGAAACTTTAGAATAGCAGAAAAGATTCAACACAAGAAGTAACATGTTATAGAAAATTAACTTCTCAAAGTAAAAATCAGTTTCACCCTTTCAGCTTCAAATAAAATTTGAAAATAATTCAATATATTGATAAAAGAGCAATTAAGAAACTTTTTCACCTTTTATTTTAATCATGAAATATTTTTCTTATATTATATATACTGCTGATAACGAAAGAATAGAAGACTATTAATAAAATTAATTAATTTTTTAAAATTTCATTAGCAATTCACATGTATACTGTATTTTCTCCCACTTTACCGCATGCTTTCGTTGTATAACTGAAATATCTGGAAGCACACTCGACGCGTATTCGAGAGATCCAGGGTTCGGGTCCCACCGAGAGGACTGCATATTTTTCATGTCTTCTACTTCCCAAGGAAAAAAGATCTGAAAGGTTTCAGATTTTAAATTTCGTCCAAAGGGGCGTTTTTTCACTCTTTGTGTGTTACCTTTACTTATTAAATATCATGTTTTTCGCACTTAAAATTCAGTTCAACAGCAACATCGCAAAATAATTTTAAAAAGAGTATATCTTTAGAATTTCCGATACACAGTTCCGCGCGCTTTAGATAAAAAGTTTTTTTTTTCGTAGAGTGTTGTCATTCCTCGCTTTTAAATCGTTTGAGTTTGCTCATCAAAAATTCGTTAAAATTTTACAAAATATGAAATAGATAATAAAGTAAATTCCAAATTGGGGATTTCAGATGCGCATATTCGGGTGAAACGTACGTTATTCAAAACTGGATAGCTCTGGGTACCATTGCTTTACCACATTTGGAGAAATATATATACATTTATGCAGATTCTTCATTATTTAATTTCTTTAAATATCATGCAGAGCTGCAGGATTTGGTGGCAACAGTTTGAAAAGTGATTCAGACTTTTAATGTTTCCATCTTAAAAACAATAGTCCTTCAGGAACAAAACCCCTTTGGACTAAAAAAAACACTAATAACTCTACAATTTGATGTATATTAATAAGTAAAGAATAATCGATTTTTACTGTCCAATTGTAAAAAGCGTGATTCTCTCTTCCAGCTGCGTTATTGAGGGTGTGAACTTGTATTCTTTTTTCAGTAAAGGAGATTTTAGTCTATTCCCGCCATGAAGCTTTTCTTAGATAAAAAGGGGAATAAAAATGCGAAATAAACTTCGCCGCAGGAAAACTGTACCATTTACTTTATATAGTAGTAAACACAATAGGCCTAATCACGCTTGCTTTTCACGAAATCTCGATTACCCCAGGGGAAGATAGCGTCTTTTTAGTATCGTTTATATCTACACTTTTGCTGTTTACAGACACAGTAACTCCTTTTTGACGCTTGATAAGGTACATTTTCATGAACACAAGATAAATCTGCTCATATATGGTAAACTTATCCACGAAGTGTTGATACCTTGACTTCTCATCATACAGCATTCATTTGGAGCATATGTGAAGTATAAACGGAAGATCTATTGCTGAGCCTAAAAGACCTATTGTTGCGAACCAAAAGTCAGTGACATACTTTTGCTTTTTCTCATTTCTCTATTAGACGTCCGAAAACGTAAATCTTCATTTTCAAACCTATTTTTGCATTCAGAAGAGGTGACATAGCACGCAAATGATTCATTTCATATTTTAAACATCCACAGTAATGAATATTGATTCATATTTCACTGAAATCGTCTTAAAAAAAACTTGCTTCTAGTTGTTCATCGTGTGTTAGAATATACGTTCAATTCCTTATTTGATTTAATGAAATTTTATTGCGATTGAAAAAATTTATTCTTACTTAATTTAGTTCTGAAAAAGATTATTAATCTTCCGAAATTTATTTAAGAAACAATAATATTATGTGAATGTAGCGGCCTTCAAAATCAAGCAAAAATATTTTCTTATATTTCTGGCTTTAAAATTAACTAACTTTTAAAAAAGTTAAAAACAAAAAGATGCTAACTTTTAAAAAAGTAAAAAAAAAAGAGTTTTTAAATTAACTAACTTTTAAAAAAGTAAAAAATAAAGATTTTAATAATAATTAAATAAAAAATTATGCAAACTAATCGAACGTTATTATTTATTTTCATTATGCATATAACAATTTCAAGTAGTTTAGTTCTCTGATTATTACATTTTTTGAATATGCTGTATTTTAAGTTATTTTGTGCGATAAGCGCATTTTATAAAGCCAGTAACAGTTTAGATTATTTATGCATTCATTTTCTTCATTTCGTATAACATTTTGTAACTGATTTTCATACCTTTCGAAGTTCATTTATTTTTAGAGAATGTTGCCCGCACTTTGTGGAAATGATTTCTTGTTTTAATTTTCTTTTTAGCAATTTAAAAGAAAGTTTTGACATTTTCAGTATAATCTTCTGCGAATGTTCTGTTTTAATTTGAATGCAGAATAAGAGATTTATTTTAGAAATATCTCCTAGAAATTCGATAGATTCGATAGTCGATAGATTTCTCCTAAGATTATGCAAATGCACCTCTCGTGGAATAATGTTCATATTAAGAATTTATACGGTGATATGAAAATCGATCTTATTGTATTTCAAAGAAACATATTTTAATATATGTAATTTGAAAAGGAAGAAACAACTAGCTGAAAGTAAAAATGAAATATATATATATATATATATGTATGTATGTATACACTTCGGCTGTTTTAAAATTTGATATACTAAGGTTGTTCGCACAATTTTATAGACAATTTTCATTGTATTTACAGAAATATTTTACCTAAACTTTTGTGTTTTAAATGTTCCATTTGATAACTCTTATTCTTCACTATCTTAAATTTCTAAGACAATAAAGCATTTTTCAGTAGTGGAAGAGGTGTTGTATGCCATTCGTATTGAACAGCGTTCCAAAGTCCAATGAGAGCTGTAGGTTGACGTCTGGACAATCCGCTTTTTAAAAGTCTAAAAGCGCATAAATCCGGGGATGATACATCAGGAGATTTAAGAGGGATTTGAAGTGAAGCGTATGGCTTTGATACACGTTTCTTGTTGTATTTTTTTCCAGAAAATTAATAGCGAATTTTTGACGTGCGCTGCTCGCTTTCTCGATGCAGCTCTACTGACTGATGGCCCTGTGGGTAAGGAGAAGGTAGTTCATATTCGAAAACTGGGTATAAAATATGTTCTTAATAATATGTGGAGTTGACCTTAACAGTTTTCTGCAATCCGTTTACTGTTTATTTGTCGTTATATCAAAAACGAACAACAATCATAAATCCCTTTGAAAAACTTTTAGATTTTTTGAACGATGGTCTAAGATTTGTTTCTTCTCTTTGATGATGATAAATGGATCCCTTTTTATTGCGGTGATTTAAATACGCCCAAGATTCATCGACTGTGACAACATTTTTCTATTTTTGTTTGAGCAATTGTTTCTAATAGAGAATTCTGCAGCCTGTTTTTCTTTCGGCGTTATGTCGTGGAGAAAGGCGATGCATATTACGTTTCTTTGTCTTTTTAATATTCAAATCAGCAAATAGTTGGCACTGAGCATTTTAATGATTATGAAACTGTCCTTTGATTTCGAAGAGTTTCTTTTAACGTTAAAGTTATTACCATTGCAACATTCGAAAAATACCGTTTTTTTAAATATTATGTTTTTCGCCGTTTTAGTATTCAAAGTAGTTTTAAGAACTTTGTTGACAGATAACATTAAGTGTTTTAATGATTTTGCAATTCGCATTTGACATGGCCGATTTTCTTTTGACATTATATATCTTACTTTTGCAACATTCGAAACATCCCGTTTTTTCTTTGGATATGTATTTGGAATATTTTTTCCCACTTGAAGACAATCTTTGATGTTTTTTTTCCTTTCTTGTTGGCAACATTAGTTTTCGCAGCTTAAGATATCGAAAACCCATTGGCTTTCACATTGTATTTGAATTACTAAATACGAATAACTTCCTCCGCAAAGAGCACAAACACGGCTTTCATTCATTGCATGTTAAAAAGCGCCATTTTGCAAGCAAACAAAACTGTCAAGTAGCAGACGATAATTGATACTTTCAGAAATATACTTGCGATTTCAGAATAATAGCAATAAAGTACAAGAAATACGTTTTTAGTCAGCGTAAGTCCCTGAGAATACTTAAGTTAGCATAAGTCCTTGAGGATAGTGTTTTATATTGTAGTTCAAAACGTAAGAGACTTAAAAGGATTCTGTTTTAACTATAAAAATAATTAATCTGTTTTTTGATTAAAAAACGTCTTTATATCTTTAATGCTCAAACATACATATAATTAGTTTTAGGCTATAATATTCAAAAAGCCTTTGAAGAATTTCACAATGATATTTTTCGTTTTTTCGTACAAGCAAAATAAACAAGTGAATAAAAATAAAAAATAATAAAAAAATAAATAAATAAAATTTTCAGATTTATTGCGGAGACATAATAGCTAACCGTTTAATCTGAAAGAAGAAATGCTTGCTTAATAAACTATCCAAACAAAATATTGATAAACTATGTAAACAGATATATTTTTCAGACAACAAAAACCAGACATAAATATTCTATTTATCATAACTGCGTACATTTACATCAGATATTGCTAGATGCATTTTATACTGATAAAAAAGCGTGTTTTTTTTATTCACGTGGACTTTCATCAGAGTGGTCTTTTATTAATGTGGGTTTTTATAAGTATGGTATTTTTCCCCTATGCGCTTTCATATATGTGGGTATTTGTCGAGTGGGCAGTTTCATAGTGGAGTTAGAAGGTTTAATATGGATATATACATTTCTCTCAACTTTTGGCGGGCAGTTATCTTAATTACGATATATTAAAACATTGTGTTAACTTAAATATTATCAGACATTAAATTATCAACACCATATAGGTAAAAGATTTAAATAGTATTAAAAGATATTACAAATTTTATTTTAAGTGGAAACTACTTACACGATATAGCCTATGTTTCCTCTGATGCTCAGCAAACCGATTCTATTCAGTTCGAAGACTCTACGAATTTTCACTTCTTTATACCCGGAAGTACAAGTAACCTAATTCTTTTTTGGATATTTCCAGGTTAACTGTTTGCCATGGGGTATAATTTTACTTTCTTCTAAAAAATGGTGAAAGGGCAATTAAAATGTATTTTTCTTCTTGCGCGAATCAAAAAGACCTTTTTGTCTGGAGTTTGTCCCACGTTTTTATTACGTTCTTCCCAGCATCCGTTAAAGAAAACTACATAGAAAATAAAAGTTACGTGTTTCGAAATGTTTTCCTATCCCTCGTCTGTAAGTGTATATTTTTTCACATTGCGGACAAAGGTTTCAACTGTGGTGAAAATTCCTGACCCTTACTCCCTCGCCATGCAGTAGAAGTCTTCTACTTCTTTCTTCATCTTCTCTTTCATTCTTCATCATAATAACAAGTGTTTTTGTACATGAAGATCAAGTTTCGACATTAAGTTGTTACGAATCACAATTCAGCGGAAACCGTTAAAACGTAAGCAACCAGAAACAAAGAAATGCAACAATAAATTTATTTTCAGAAAATTCAGTTAATTTTCTTTCCATTTTGTGTTGAAACGTTTCTCTGTTCCTCGTTAAAAAAGAAAGAGAGGAAAAAGAAAAGAAAGAAAAATAGTCATACAAAAGCCAAGACTTTAAATTCTTGAAAAATGAGCTTTTTCAGCCATTTTATTTCACACGTTTACGACATTTTTTTTTCAATTAACTGATGCTTTTCTCTTCCCTTTCTATTAATTAAAAAATTTATAGGATACTGCGTAACTTCAACGTTACTCATGCTTATATTAATAAAATTCGTTCAATCCTTGATGATTCTATTATACATCATAGTACTGACAGCTCTAAAATTTCCTTGTCTGCGTAATTTAGCATCCAGAACTGACAAATAGCTTTGAAAGTTTTCAGACAAATTCTGTGTGATGGCCATCACACCACGAAGGCATGCTAAGAAAGCGGGAGAAATACCTTATATACTCCACCTTTTAAAGAGCGACTGAGGATTAGGGGGCTCAATCGCCAAATCCTGGTGGTGGAGAATCCTCGTTCGCCACCTTTTTTTAGTTCAGTGCCACTGTAGAGACATGAGATTGTTTCCAAGCAGAAGAAATGTGCAGTGCCCTCTCCGGGACTCGAACCTCTCGCCCCTGGATTACGCGTCGAGTGTGCTGGCCATTACACAACGAAGTCATGCTCAGAAGGCGCGAAAAATACCTTACACTACGTTTAGCTACTGAGAATTATGTAATTATTAATCTAATATCAATAACATTATTATCACTCTTCCCAAGCGTACCTCTGTTTTGCTAATAATAAATTCAATCATCTCTCTTTTTCTTCAAATGTAGTGCTTCAGGATGAAAACGTTATATATCAAAACTTGCTGAACATCGAGCGCATCTCTGCGTTTATATTGTACGGTTGAGTTCTTTATTCAACGCAATTATGCCGCAACATTATGATCAGCACATATGAGAAGTCTATGAGAGATATTCCACGTGATAATCTAACTTTCATTATTACGTGCATAGTTTTTGACAATTTATTACATCTTTATTTTACTTAAATACTAAAACTGAAACCAAATGAATTATTCTTGGCGCAAACTGAAAAAAAGGCGCAAGGATAAGTTTTTGAATTTCAATTGTTTTCGTTTTGTGATTTTGTGTCGAATCACTCTGAATGTCCGTTTCACTTTTCAAATTGTTGCCACCAAATACTATCTCCCTGTATTATATTTGAAGAAATTAAATAATGAAGAATCTGCATAAGTGCATGTATGTTTCTCGCATTGTGATAAAACAACGGTACCTAGAGCTATCCAATTTTGAATGACGTAATTCTACTGCGAATATGGGAATCTAGGAACCCAAATTTGAAATTTGGGATTTGTTTTATTATCGATTTCATATTTTGTAAAACTTTAATGAATTTTTGATTAACAAACTCGAGGATTTCAAAGCGAGCAATGGCAAGGTTGTACAGAAAAAACACTTTTATCTCGAGCGCATGAGACTGTGTACCGGAAATTCTAAAGCTATGCTCAGTTTAAAATTATTTTTAGATATTGTTCTTGAACTGAATTTTATGGTTTAAGTGCGAAGAACATGATATTTAATAAAAAAGGTAACATACAAATTGTTAAAAAAACGTCCCTTTGGACGTAATTTAAAATCTGAAACCTTCAGATTTTATTTTTTTTCGCAGTGTACATTTAACTACTTTAACAAGAAAACAGAATATTAAATTTGTATTGTTTCTATTGCTCTGAAAATTAGACAGGTTAGCGAGCAAGCACTATTTCTTAAATATTTATAAATACATAAGATGGTTTTACCGTCTGAATTTCGAACAAAAAATGGCCCGCTTGAGCTATAGACAAACCACCACTCGTGGTGATTCAAATTAAGCAATAATAGACAATTCATTAAACGCGAGAACATAGTTTAAGACTACGCATTCAATAAAATAAGTCATAAGCTCGCTCAGTTATTTGCCTGGAGCCTAAGTATCGACTAACGAGAGAATACTGAAGTCCGAATATCACTTTTAGACAGAGCTGGCAAAGAAACTGACAACAAACACGAGTACCAGAAGCTCTCTCTCTATCTAAAATGCAGAACCTCCAGCTTAAATACTAACAAAGCTAATTTGCATTCTGGTGAGGAATACGGAAAGAAGAAGTTACAGTAAAAATCAAAATCATAATAAATGATTAATTAACATAAGATACGATACAAATTTATCAGTTAATAGCTTTTCTGTAAAAATACACAGTTATGGTTGTCTTCAATTAGAGCTCTCTCTAATACGCTCATAAAAGCAAAAATATGTTTTTTTATCTGTACATGTAAACTATTATCTGTTCATTAGCATTAAACTGCAAAAAAATACGGATATGTTAATGATGTGTAGCTTATACACAAAATCTTTAAGATATCGTTGCAAATTCCTTTCCACACGAAGTTCTCTTTTTAACCATGACTAAAATATACTGTAAGATAAGTTCCATTCGATAATTTTAACAATACTATTTCTCTCTATTCTGTATTGTGAAAACGTATGACTGAACAAGACATTTTGATAGCCCCTATTATGTGGTTTCTTTTCCTGAAATTGATAATAAAGAGCATTAAATTTAACAGCCCTTAATGGCTTTTGTTGAGCTTTCTCGTCATGCTTGAAGGATAGAATATTTTAAGGAAAATCGCAGAATCAAGGAAGAAAGTGAAACTTGATGAGTACTGAAAAAAAATGTGACTGCTTTTGCCAAGCGAAAGATAATTTATATCCTTAATGATTTCAAGAGGAGTGTGTTGCAACATTTGAGACAGTTGGACACCTGTGAAAATTGTTTGTAAATACAAAAGAATTTTCATTTTATTTTGGAACCAAGTCTAAACTGATGACTCAAAACCAACTGATGAGTCTTATATTATATGAAAATTTTCAAATAATATTAATTCTTCCAAAGATAACAATAGAATTCGTATATTTTTTCGGTTTTAAGGAAGGAACGTTTTATAAAACTAACAGTTGCTTGACCATGGATAGAAGCACCTCATTGGCATATTACCAAAATACATAGATGTATCGAATAGCAATTGCTAAATATGTAAGGTTTTAGTTAAACTAACAAAGTTTTATTTTAATTTAAATCTTTCTATCTCTTCTCAGTTTCAACTTCCCGTCAGAAGAAGCGCGCGTTTTCAGCGTATGCTAATTTGAAGTAGAGCCAAGTACTATTTAAACCAGAGGTAGAAACCCCTCAGTGTGAAGAGAGCTTTTAGTCTCAGATCACGGTCATTCTGTTCGACGTTCGCCTGACCAGCTAGCAGCTAAATTATAAGCCATAGTGCTTACTACGTGATTGCTTATTCAAATAAATCCAAGTGCGCTAGTATTAGTAATTCTTGCTACGCACCATTTAGTTAGAGGCCAACTCCGCGGAGAGCTCTGTGAGCAAAGATCAATTAAATTTCTATTTAACTTTTAGTTTAAATTTATCTGATTGTTCATTTAGACCCAATTTACTTTCTGTATCCCTCCCGAGTTGGGAAGTGATTAGTAAATAATATTGATTTAATAAAAGAGGATTTTAAATCCCTTTGAAGTGCAGTTATTATACAACTGAAGCACAGTATCTACAACCAGAACATAGCTACATTCAGCTCCCTGTTCCAGATCAGGACTTAAGGACGTTAAGGAGTTACTTTAAGATGTTTGCCAAGAACACGCACAGAACACTCAGTCCTGACAAATAAAGCACGTGTTTGAGAGATTCAAGAAAGCATTTTTTGAAGAATTTTACGCGAATCGTTTATTTAACAAATAATTTATATTTCTGTTGTTAAATTATGACGTAGTATAGCGGGAAATAAAATCTTAAAGACGTTCTTGCATCATACCCAATCACAATTTTCTAAATACTATAAGCATTTAAGCGGGAAATAAAGCATGTGTGTTCATTCGCGACCATCAGAGAAAACATGCATACGCTATTCGGACCGAATTATTCTCAAAATAGGGTGGAAGATAGGGGACTTTCTCTTCCTCGAGCATAGAAATTCTCTTTTTCCGGAGAAGAGAAGACTTCACGTGTCCTTTCCCGTAGTAACGCCCCTTTTGGACGAGTCTGTACGTTTTGGCAGAATGCCAGACAAGGTTGCGTTTGAGACGTGTGACCTCATGTACGCATGACCTCATACGCATGACCTCATGTACATTCTTGCACACGTTCTAATAAGTAAGATCATTGTTCAAGAATGTTATTTCAAATAAATTAATAATACTAAGATGATTAAAGAATAGTGAGCATAGACTGAAATTCAGTTATTGGTCAGTACTTTTTATGCATAAATTACTTTTACCAAACAATAAGAAATAAATAAATTAAAGCAAACTTTATAAAAAATAAGGAATACACACTAGAATCCAAGTTATCTGTTATAAACGAGACAAAGGGGAAATCGGATAACATAAAGCCATCAAACATCAGGTCTTCAAACATATTCGTTAAAAACCATTTCATTATAAACTTAGAACGATGTAAGAGAGGCCTAGTTGATGAGCATTTAAACCAATGAGCATTTGCATCCCAAAGTGATTTTATTTCAGTGCCTTTGATACTAAAATTATTTCATTGGGACATTTAGATAGGTCCATACGTACACAGAGAAATGTACAGAAGTTTCAAAATAGGAAAGCATATTGTTATGAATCTTAAAAGTGCATTAAGCAATAAACATTCTATAAAATTCAAAATTAGTACCCTTTGAAAAAATGTAGCTAGCATGTTTGTTATAGCTAGCTAGTAAAATATGTTGACTGTTTGATTGTCTAAATGAATTAGAAAAAATTATGAGTTTCTTAATAGCTTCCTACTAACTTTTTATTTGTTCCAGATGTGGTCTTCAAACTTTGTCTACTCTCGAAGCCCTTAGAACAGTAATTTTTTTTTCTTTTGACAATTCTATCCCACCACTAGAAACATAGATGATAAAATAATATTTAAAGTACATCAATCTGTTACAGGTATTTAATGTAAAGATAATTAAAGAAAAACATTGTACTTTTATTAAAATATTTTAACATAAAATTGCCGTATAAGTAGCATTAACACGTGCTCCAGGCGTCGCCTTACCCTTGCATGATATTTAGTGACGTGCTCTACTTGCATTTTTTTTACACAAGCATTCGAATTCTAACCCTACTGATATTATCTGCGGTCGCATTTCATATTCTGCATTTAATTTCTTTGCATATTGTTTGTTGCCACATACGTTGAAAACGATTTTTTATCTAAATATGGTGTTCTGAATGGCATCGTGTGAAAGATTTCTAGGTATTCTTCATGAATCTGTACCAAACATTTAGGAACTACTCTTGCTTAAATTTGGATTTTAACTTCGAATGCTGCTGATATGCAGATACGTTGCTCATTTATCGCAGTACTCGAATGGTCCAGTTAATACCCAGTTTCTGCTGGAAAATATTCTTTTATTATTTTTTTCAATTGAAAAAGGTGTTCCGTTGCACAATTTTTACAACTGTCGTCTAAATTCGATTTATTCTCCATTACCAAACTGTTTAATTTTGAAGAATATTGTACGTCATTTTCTTTGACATATAATGACCACAATTAAGTTTTTAAACTAATCTATAACTAAATGTATTTTCATATTTTTTAATTAATAAAGTCTAGTAACTAGTGCGAGTGATTTATAATTTTCTTTGCGAATTTTTGTTTTGACTCATGGAATTCTGGGAACTGATCGCGGTACCCCAGGGTTCCACGAAACCCAGTTTGAAAGCCACTGTTTTAGAGTTTGATGATCTTTCGAATGAAAACTTGAAGTTACTTGTAGTAGAAGTAGAGTTAATCAATCTTGTTAGCATATTACTAGGTAACTATTTAAGTATTTATTGTTATTGTTGCGTGCGTACGGGTTCGTTGTGGATTGAATGCACAAGTCGTAAAAGAAGTTAATAAAATTTATTCTTTTCACAAGAAATAAACAAAATGTTGAAATATTTCCTCAGAGATATTCGTACAATATCACAATGTCTCAAACGATAAACAAAATTAATTTCAAAACAGCGAAACTAATTCGATCTCACACTGAATTTGCTACAGTCAATCACAGTATTAAGTAAACAAACAGCAGTTCGCTTTAAACAGATGCAACTGAGTTGAGGTGCTTTAATTCGGCTTTTATAATCTTTTTAATTATTCACTAGATTATTCTGGTAAAACCTATTTTCTTGATTTTTGTGGATGGCAACAGCAATTACGAGATATTTATTCATTAAATATTAAATGCATGCATGCAATATTAAATGCACGCATTACTCTTTTATTTTTACTTTTCCGACCTAGCTTTCTCTTCAAAAGTCGTCTGTGTTGTACGAGAAAATAAAGCAATTTTCATTACAATTCTAAATAAATACGAAATCCGTAACATTATTATGATACTTATATAATCTCTTTCCTGCTAATACTTTCCATGCTGAAGGGAATTAATTATAATCACAGGAAGTAAAAAAAAATATCCATGTCTTCCGGTCTACTTAAAATGGGAGTCGAACAAATAATAGACTGAGGCCATCAGATATCTATAAAACATGAATCTTTGATTGTAATTAGTTCTGTATCTACCCAAGTGCCTAATTAATTCGAATGTGGAGGACATTTTTTTCTCCCGGCCCTTTTTTTAATAACTCTTGTTTTCAGTCTAAATTTAAATCTTCATTCAAAGCCAGGTTCAATATCACTAACTGTATCTTGTAACTGTGGTTATTATAGGATAATATTCAGGTTATTATTCCGTTTGCAATGTCTCAAATAGTTCCCACGATATTTTATATAGCATAAAGGGTTTGAATTAAGAACCTGAAGGTTATATTATTTATAAACACGGAATACTTCTTTGAATTGCAAATAATTCAGTTAGGATGTTAAGATTGGAAACAAAGATATGTCTAGTAATAAAACGTTTGTTTTCTATGGGCAGTTAACATTCTTAATTCATTACCTATAATTGTTCTTGAAAAATACATTTACTAATGAGAGGATTAATGGAGAATTTTCTTTACCATTTATTTCTTTATATTTTAACTGCATAATGTTATTTGTCATTATATAACTATAAAGTATCACGCACTACTATTTAAATTTTTATCTAATTAAAGTAATAAATACAAAAGTTATCGTAAATGTATAAATCATAAATTATAATTTTGCCTTGCTAAATTCGTAATTAACGTTATCTCTCTGCAGCAACTGAACATTTAACTGATGCCATCGCAATAATTTGTTCATCTATTCAATTTATTTTGAAAAATGTCTTATCTGTTTAATCTGTACTATTAAATAATTAAGAATCTGTATGTATGTATGTATGTATGTATGTATGCATGTATGCATGTATGTATGTATGTATGCATGTATGTATGTATGTATGTATGCTTTAGAGTGCTTCATGTAAGTGGAAAACCGTAAGCATATATAGAAACCAAATTTTGAACACACGTAGTCTTCCAAACGATTATATGCACCTCTAAGCACTAATTTTGGAATTTCAAAGTTTCAAATTTGTTTTTTATTTATTGCATAATTTGTTTTAATTTAAGGAACTTTTCATTAAATAAATAATAACAATGATAGCAAACGTAAAACAGCTGAAGTGCCCGACACGCTAATAGAGGAAACATTGAGCGCATGACATTGCTTGCATCCAATACATCACGTTTGGAATACACAGGGCAGATGTATTGCTCAAAGACAGAACGGCCCTCGGATATACAGGAACTCAAAATCGTCCAGAAATGGGAACAGAATCTCACAAGTTCTCCTCAAGACTTTAGTTCACAATACGCATAATTGATACGAAATAAGCATCAGAGGCGAAGGAGATGACACTCACTATTGACGGATCGGTGTCTATCCTTATTTTGGGTAGAAGGAGCACTTTTCATATCTGTTAAAAATAGTCTTTAGAAGCACCTTTTCTTTTTATTCTTTTGCTTATTTTGTTTTGCCTTGCAGGGATTACCTGTACCTCCGTTTTACACATTAGCGGTACTTCTGGACTTCGATTAAATATGTGCCAAGTCTAATTTTTTAACGATGTATATCATCAGTTGAAGAAAAATATCTAAGTTTCTAAACAATTGTTTAGCATTGTACGTTAATCCCCAAAGCAAAGATGTGTGATATTTTAATACTTCTTTTATTGTAGATAAACATCTTTAGATGGAAATATAGCTAAATTAGGTACAAAAAATACGCCTGTTCTTGAGTAGTTCCGTTGGTACATTTTATACGTTTGCAATATATTTGAAAAACAGGAGAAAGCAAGTGAGAAAGGCCTAAAACGTGGATAAGAAGTTTCCAGTTTGAAGGAGTTATTTTTTTTTCCCAATGATGGGCCCAAACCGTCCACAGAGTTGGCCACTACTAAGGCCAGAAGCGGTGGTCACTTTATCATCTTTATCACCCAATAGGTACCTCCACCTAAGAGGGTCCTTTACCTCCTATGAGAGGATGAACAAATATACCCATGCCTTCTCCGGAATTCAAACTTGGGCCCTTAGGTATCGCAGACTGCTCCCCTAACCACTATACAGTCTGGAAGGCAACAGTCTGAAGATTTGATTGTGAGTAAACCAAATTTCGTGTGACTTAATTCGCATTGGCTCGTAAAGATTTCAGTTCACAAATTAAAAATAAATTTTGTCTGGAGGCTCGTTTAAGTAACTGCATCATTAGCGTTATATAAGAATCATGTGATAAGGAGTAATTTTGTAATAACGCAGTTTAAAGATTTATTAAAAGTACTCTTTTATTTTAAGAAAGTTATATGGTATTTTTTCCCTCCTTTTTTTCTAAATGGTTTCGTGGCCTAACGGTAGCACACTCAGCGCGTATTCAGAGATCCAGATTCGAGACCTGGCGACGGTATTGTTCATTTTTTCTCATCTCCAGTATCAAAAAACAACATAATGCCTCCGGAAATTGAAAATAACCAAGTTAAGGCGCTTCTACAAATTCAGAAATCAATTTTGCTTAACATATTTTTATTTTACATATGTAGCAATTTTATCAAAACTTAATCAAATATAAATGGAGATCGGGAATTCATTTTTAAGATTATAATATTTTATCAGCAGTTATAGTTTGCTTTTCATTCCGATTTAACTTAAGCACGCTTCGCTGAAAATGAGACTGTATTTGAAAAGAGGCCACTATTGTTTACATTTGAAACTCTTAGTAGAATAGTGAATTTAGTCAGCTGGCACACGAACTTCGCCAAAAGTTAAGCCAAAACAAAAGTTAAGACAAAAGTTAAGCCAGTGGGCCAAAAGTTAAGTATCAGTTTCGCGCGCTCAAAAATTTGTCTTCTTGCCCGCTGTCCGAATTGCTTGTTGTTGCCTAAAACTCTAATTTTAGTGGTAAAAATTGTTTTTTCAATTGTTTGTAACTGTATTTGATGTTTTAGGTTTTTTCTGTATTTAGTAATTTTTAATGAAGATGTTTTGAATTTGTATGTATTTTTTCCTTGCCGTGAAGTTACAATTGAATTGATTTAATGATAAATATGCCACTAATGAAACTCCAGGAAATAAGTTTAAATGAAGTGCAGCAAAAAATGTATATAATTTAATAGGCCGTACAAGGAAGTCATGTGGTGTGCACATTAGAATATTTTTTTATTTTATTTATATTTTTTTAACAAATTTGAATGAGTTAGCTTTGGGAAGCTGTTTTTAGGTTGAATTTATATTTTTGTCACTCACTGACATGGGGAAATTAAGCATCAGTTTCTAAGTCAATGTCCGTTTAATATTCATTTTTATCGATTTTAAATTTTGGTGTCATCTTAGAAATCTAACTATTATGAGATAACTATACCTAGCTTTTGTTACTTAGAATTGTTCAAAAAATTTATATTATATAATTTATCTTATTATTTACTAAATATTATGTTATTTCTTCATTAAGAAATTTCATTATTTTAAATAATTAAATCATTAAGAAAATCAAGTCATAGCTTCATACACTAAGAATAGATGAAATACAGCAATGTGTAAAATAAGGGCTGACAGAAGTCGTCTGCTGTTCTATGTGTTTAACTCAGGCTATAAGTTAACTTACCAATTAGCCTTTTAGGCAACTGAGAAATTTATTCTCGCATTAAAATTTGAGAGTGCTAAAATAAATTTAAAAAAAAAGAAAATCTGAAAGGTTTCAAATTTTAAATTACGTCCAAAGGGGCGTTTTTTAAACATTTTTTATGTTACTTTTATTTATTGAATATCATGTTCTTCGCATTTAAACCATAAAATTCAGTTCAAGAACAATATCGCAAAATAATTTTAAACTGAGCATATCTTTAGAATTTTCTACACACAGTCTCATGGGCTGCAGATAAATTTTTTTTTCTGTACAACGTTGCCATTGCCCGCTTTGAAATCCTTGAGTTTGTTAATCAAAAATTCGTTAAAGTTTTACAAAATATGAAATCGTTAATTAAACAAATCCAAATTTCAAATTTGGGCTTCCAGATGCCTATATTCGCAGCAGGATGACGGCATTCAAAATTCGATGGCTTTAGGTACCGTCGTTTTATCACAATGCGAGAAACATACATACATTTATGCACATTCTTCATCATTTAATTTCTTTAAATATAATACAGGGCTGCAATATTTTGTGGCAACAGTTTGAAAAGTGATACAGACTTTTAATGTTTCCGACGCAAAATCGCAAAACGAAAACAATAGTCCTTCAGGGACAAACCCTCTTTGGACTAAAAAAAGAAGGGAAAAATCTGAAAGGTTTCAGATTTTAAATTACGTCTAAAGGGGCGTTTTTTAACGTTTTGTCTGTTACCTTTAATTATTAAATATCACGTTCTTCGCAATTAAACCATAAAATTCAGTTCAACAGCAATATCTCAAAATAATTTTAAAATGAGTCTATCTTTAGAATTTCTGATACACAGTTCCACGCTCTTTAGATAAAAAGGTTTTTTTGCCCGTAGAGTGTTGCTGTTGCTCGCTTTTAAATCGTTTAAGTTTGTTCGTCAAAAATTCGTCAGAGTTCTACAAAATACGAAATAGATAATAAAACAAATTCCAAATTCGGCTTCCAGATGCGCATATGCGGGTGGAAACGTACGTTATTCAAAATTGGATGGCTCTAGGTACCGTTGCTTTATCACATTTGGAGAAATATACATACATTTATGCAGATTCTTCACCATTATTTAATTTCTTCAAATATAACACAGGGCTGCAATATTTTGTGGCAACAATTTGAAAAGGAATTCAGACTTTTAATGTTTCCGCTGCAAAATCGCAAAACGAAAACAATAGTCCTTCAGGGACAAAACCCCTTTGGACTAAATAAAACTAAAAACCATTCTGAAAATATTTAACTGATGCCCTCTATTGGAGGCAATGCAAATATTCCGAATTCAAAATAAACTGCACATTTAAGCACACTATAATAAAGCACCAATAAACAACTGAAGAATGTAAATTACTAAGATCCAAGAGTTGAAGATAAACTAATTCTGCCACAATTCGAATTTTGTTAATTGTACTGTAAATAGACTTACCCACTTGCAGGAGTTTATGTTCTCAAATTAAGTATGCTGTTTCTTTTGCACTGTTCGACCACCACGTTAGAAATATTGTCGCTGAGAAAACTGAAGACGAAAAGCATATCAAGTCCTAAATAGCATGAAATTCTTCTGCTTCGACACTCGCTGCTTCTTTTTAAATACAAGATAAATTTGCACCTGTTCGACAGGGCTGAGTTGAAATAAAAAGCAAAAGGAAGGAACCTCAACAATCTGAAAAAAATACCAATATGAAATTAAACACTTACAGCATTATGTTGTCCTCTTATATTTCACAAACACCTATTATGCAAGTTCTTTATTAGAGCTAGATAAAGAAGACGGAAAGTTTTGCAAGTTCCTTTACGTTAGCCTTTTGCTTTCTGAAGCAATAACAGATCAACATATATACAGAAATGTACGTTTTCCTATGTCGTCTCATTATTAATGAAAAGTAAATGGTTCTTTCAATGCGCATTCAAGTGAAAAATAATTTTACACTAAGTAGGAACTTCATTATAAGAATTTGATAATAATACGAATGAGTGCTGCATTGAAGAAACACGATTTCCTGTCATGATATGGCAATATCTTACATCGTTTCTTCACTGACAGTTCTCAGTCATTCGTGATGCAGAATTTAATTTGCATTCTCTGCGAAGGAAAAGAAAAATCTGAAAGCTTCTAGATTTTATATTTATTAGCGTTTTGTGTGATACCTTTGTTTATTAAATATCATCCAACAGCAATATCACAAAATATTTAAAAAGAAGATAGCATTATAATTTCCGATACACAGTCTCGCGTGCTGGAGATGCAGAATGCAGAGTTTATAATATTGTCTCGATAATTAGAACAATGACAATATCATTTCGAAAGGAGTAGGACCACCTAGATTTTTCCAACTTTTGACTGGAATTTAGAAAAACCAGAAAGTCAGTAGAAAAAGTGTATATATGTATACGTAATCCAAGGTCTGTGGAAAATCTAAAGCTTAGCATAACTTGAGCAATCCTGGAAACTGTACTTGAAGGTTGGACACGGATGGATGGTTTCTAAATAAGCTGTAAATTATACTATTAATGACGGTATTCAGAATGACATGCACAAGTACAGGTAGACGGGACCCGAATTTTACTATTGGCAGTTCATATATAGTCCTGGTGGATTTAATGTGTAATTCCGCCCAGTTTTGATGGAGAACATCCCGGGGTCCGGAGGTTTCCCACTCTTCTTTCCATTTAAAGAAACAGTCGAGGGGAACAAGAACCAAGGATTAATTTCTGAGAGAGGTCTACGTTTAACAACCATCTACCTCCACATCATAAAATAAAATAATGAGCAAAAATTAGGGTAAAAAACACTAAATTAAAATATAAAGGAAAATTAGAGGATGTCAATATGAGTTGAGAAATTTCCAGGAGGAGAAAGATATTTTAAATTAAAATTTTAGTATCTTTTTGGCAAGTTATATACCTATGGCATTTTTATAATTTTTGATTTTGGGGGAGGGGAATGCTTCACATATTATCACACAAAGATTGAAGCGAACTGAAAAGAGATTAATATTAACTGGCTGCTAAGTCACATGGTCATAAAATTAGATTACTGCACAGTTTGAAAGATAATGCGGGGGCAACAGTCTGAGGGGAATGATGTTAAATGAGGAAAATGATGTGAGTTTTATAATGAACAGATTGATAATATTGCATGGGGATCTCTTCTCCTGACTGAATGTAAAGAAGAGGTCCAACCTAGGGGATTTTTGGTTCGCCCGTACTTTAAGTGCCCCACGGCGCAGCGCCACTATATACTTACAAAACATTCACGCCTTTTCTGGAATTCACGTCCATGTCCAACGATACGGCAGCCAGTATTCTAACCATTATAGGGATCGATCGAAATTTCATTAACAACATAGACACTTAAATTAACGCTGACGTCAATAACTTTAAATCATATTGAATTACCCTTGAAGAAATAAAGCGTGTTACCAAATGCGCAATTGAGCGCTCATTGAACCATAATTAAATGCTTTTCATCACCAAATTAAAATATCTGATGTGAACACCACATATTTTCCTTGTACGGCCTGACAAAATATACACATTTTTTCTGCACCTCATTTAAACATAATGAGGTGCATATTTCCTCGAATTATCCTAACTTAATTAACGGATACGTCACGATAAATTGAAAATGACATCAAAAACTTCAAATTTTGAAATTACATATCCCTATCAGTTTTTGTCGTATGGGAGTCAAACTTCTTATATTTTTATTTTTTCATAAAGAGCCCATTTTAATTTTTCCAAATCGAAACGGGACGCCTGGCACAGGAACCGAGACCACATTAAAAGTTAGATTTCACTATTCTACGGCAAATCGTTTTTGAATTATGCGAGATGCATTAATACAGACGTACGTGCGGACGTCACGAAAATATGTCTTCTGAATCCATTTTAAATCTATTTTAAATCCATTTCGAAATCCGTTTTGGAAAAAATAGTACTTTATTCTGTCCGTACGTAGTGATGTCCAGGGAAAAAATTGTACAAATGTATTCGGAACGTTCAAAAGAGATATTTCTGTTGAAATATGATACCCGAAATATTTCGCTATTACGATACTTCTTTTACTTCGTAGAAGGAAGTAAAATATCAGTCGCACTAAAACACAAAATAGGCGGCTTAATTTCCGAAATTTTCTTTCTGATACTAAGAATTTTCTATTTTGACACACCTGATAAGCTCCAGAGATCATTTAATCCCGTTCATTACCACTTTTATCAGTAATACCTTCTTTTATAAATATAGAACAATTTTCGTATTAACAGTTCAATAGGTAAATTTCTTCCCACTATGCATTCTGAAAAATCCCATTTTATCCATTCTCTGTCTTGCTCCAAAGCTCCTAGAAACAAAACATTTTTCTCATTTAGACAACAATTAAATGCAATGTTGAAAAGCCTCCTCATAAATTCCCTCGATTGTCTTCTAAAAACTGTAAACACAGTTACTAAATTTTCTCGTTCTCACTCTACTTGAAAACCCACTGATATCCTCGTATTCCCGTAATCTCACCAAAATCAAGTTTCTCCACTAATATATTATCATATCTTAACCTTTCCTCCAACCTCTTAAAATTCTTCAGAAATATTTTCTTACATTCTGCTAAAAAGCTAATTCCCAAATACGAAAACATTCTCTATAAGAAATTCCGTTTGAAGAACAGACACAGCAGGATGTAAATAAAGTATAATTTCTGAAATTTGAAATGTCGAAACCTTATGGAATGCTCTCGAGTACGGTGAGCAAAAATAAATAAATAAAACAAAAAATAATGCACAGTTAAAAAATTAAATAGGTAAATGAAAATATTTGTAAAGTAAATTTAATTAACGATAAAAAAGATAAAATCTGAATTCAGATATTATAAATATTAAATAAAATAATAAAATAAGTAATAAATGAGTAAATTAATACCAAATTTTAAAAAAGAATCAAATGAAAATGAGAATTACAAAACAAGTGTAAGAGAAGAAGTAAAAAATAGTGTTCTCTACCCGCAGCCAAGCAGTAAATCCGCTAAACATCGGTATTTCGATCCGAGGCTCGAATCCAGAAGAACGGGCTTGTCTGCATGAGCGTTTTCATAGTTTTCGCCATGCATGACATGTATATTAGCCAGATTCTGTTAGAGAGTCCTCCATGAAGGCATCCCTTATTTAAGCAGGTAGTCGTCGTGTACTTTGCCATAATCAAACAAACTAAACCAAACCCTGTTACTGAGGCGATAAGGGAAAAAAGTAAGTATTTTAAATAGTATTATTTGTGATCAAATAATATTACTGCCTTACTTTGTCTTCTAAAGCATTTAAAATGATCTTGACAGTTCGAAAAAATTCCTCCCCGCATATATTAATCTCTTCAGGGAAATCAAAACACGTATTTAGTTATCTGTTATCTATTCCAGTTTTAATAGGTACGAAATAAAGTGTTGCAATGATAGCATGATTTTTTTGTTAATACTGACTTTTAGTTACACATAAAGGTAACAGAAATAACTTTACTGGGAGTTTCGTTGCGCTCCGATTGAAACTACGAATTCATCAAAAAACTGAGGATTACCAGAGTCGGGTTCTAATGAGGTCCGAGTGAATTTAAACCCTAGAACGCACCAAATCTCATATGCAATCAATTTTTCCCCAACGGCTTCAACTGGAAATTTGCCTTGGTGTCATTTTTCTTGATGCGTTTAAAACGTTCGATATAGAGTTTAACATCTGCAAATTTAAATAGCTTGCGTCATTTTTCCCTGCCTCAAAGTTATTAAATATATTGCTATATCATAAGTTCAGGAACTGATATACCATACCCTATATCCTCCATATCCTAGCTAGACTTATAATGATTTATTTCCGTTTTATCTGCACGCGTGGCATAGCGCTAAACCCTAAAATTGTATTGGCTTCACTTGTAGTTGTACGCTATAGTATTTGCATATACCAAAAAATGTCTCATTAACAATAGTGAATAAATCTCTATACTGACTAAACCTATGGTTTATTCCTGTAAACATTCAAAAAACCAATTTACTGGTCTTTCGGAAAGGGTTATCACATTGTATTTTTTCTCATTACTACCTTTTTTAAAGAAGATATCGAATAGAAAACTGAGTTTGCTCTCAAGGCTACGCTGAAAGTTATATTTAAGAATCTTTCCTTTGTTATCTTTTTTTAAAAAATTAATCTTCCCAACCTCAAAAGTACTTGCGGCTGAGTAAAAGGGTAACTGAACACTGGTAGTTCGATCAGGTTCAAATCTCGCAAACGGATTGGCTTCATGGTAGTTTTCTTATCCCTCCATGTTTAACTGGAACACCAGTCAATTTTTCTTAGAAAGCGCTTCACAAAGTCACCCCTTCCCTTACGCAGATAGCTCACATTTTTTGCCATGTTTTAATCAACCATCAAATATGCGTTCTATCACTATCAGAAATAGCTTATTCTGCTTAAAAATAAAATTATTCTCTACGTCTGTATTCTGCTCTCCCGTTCCTTTATGCAAATACCATTTGCAAAGGTACAACACAATCGAATTTCAATAAAATACAAAGTCTAAGAAAGAAACAATTGTCCTTTCCGAAGTTGTCAGTGAACCTTAATGTGTCAGGACTGTGTGTTCGGTGCATATTCTTGGCAAACATATTCGTGGAATACTTTACACGATCTTGATATTGAACAGGGAGCTGAATGCAGCTATGTTCTGTGGTAGAAAACTGTGGTTAAGTGATAGAAGAATTGCACTTTTGAGGGATTTAAAATCCTCTTTTATTAAACCACAATTACACAGTCCAGTCACATTAATGTGACCACCACGTACTTTCCATGTCAGAGTTAAATAACCAATCACAGAAGGCAGGTGGCAGCACAGTGCAGTTGAACGTATATAAAGGGTGTGTGAGGGCTTCGGAAAACATTTCAATCGTTGGCGTAATGCAGAAACGAAGCGATTTATCCGACTTCCAAAGGGGCATGATCATTGGCTTTCGGGCCAAGGGTGGAAGCATTTCCGAAACGGCTGAGTTTGTGAACTGTTCGCGTGCCGCCGTGGTAAAAGTGTACCGTGCATGGCAAAATGGGACTGTCCAAAATCAGCGACGTGGCAAATGTGGTGCACCACGGGCCATAGATGACAGAGGCGAACGACGGTTGCGGAGATGCGTTCGGGCAGATAGACGGGCTACCGTTGAGCAACTGACCACCAAAATGAACCAAGGGGCTACCAAAAGTGTCTCCCAAAGTACTATTCAGCGAACATTGCTGCGTCTGGGCCTCCGAAGCAGACGCCTGGTTCGTGCACCTATGCTGACTGCTGTTCATCGACGGCGAAGGCTAGAATTTGCACGCCAGTACAGCAGCTGGACGTCCACTGAGTGGCGACAGGTTGCGTTTTCGGATGAATCGCGTTTTATGCTCCATCGGACAGATGGACGTTGGCGTATAAGGCGTGAAACCTCTGAAAGGAACCACCCTGCAACCATTGCCGGAACGGTCCAAGCTGGAGGCGGGAGCATTATGGTCTGGGGAATGTTTTCCTGGCATTCTCTAGGTTCACTGATCATTGTGGAAGGCACAATGGATCAATACAAGTACGCATCTGTCCTTGCGGACCATGTTCACCCCTACATGCGCATTGTTTTTCCTCAGGATGATGGCATCTTCCAGCAGGACAATGCGAGGTGCCATACAGCTGCCAGTGTACGTGCGTGGTTCGAAGAGCACCAGGATGAGTTTACTGTCCTCCCCTGGCCAGCAAACTCACCTGACTTAAACCCAATCGAGCATCTGTGGGACCATCTCGATCGAGTTGTTCGCGCCATGGATCCTCAACCGCGTAATCTAGTGCAGCTGGCCACGGCATTAGAGTCGGCATGTCTCAACATCCGAGAGAACACCTTCAGGGACCTATGTGACTCTCTTCCTGCACGTCTCGCAGCAGTCCGCTCTGCGAAAGTTGGTTATTCTGGCTTTTGACAGATGGTCACATTAATGTGACTGGACTGTGTATATACAGCCACTTCCCAACTCAGGAGGGATACAGAAAATAACGACCGCACTTCGGTCTAAACTGAACAATCAAATTATTTAAACTAAAATTAAATAGAAATTAAATCGTCGTTGCTCACAGAGCTATGAACGCGATGTTGGCCTCTATGCTAAATGGTGCGTAGCAAGATTTAACTAATACTGACGCACTTAGAATTACTTCAATAAGTAAGAGCGTAACAGCGCTACGGCTTAGAATTTAAATACTAGCTAGTCAGGCGAACGTCGAACAAAGTAGTAGTGGTCTAAGCCTAAAAGCTCTCTCACCCTGAGTAGTTCCTCGCTACCATTTAAATATAAACTTGGCTACATTTTAAATTAGCATAAAGCTGAAACTCTCGCTTATTCTAACGGGAAGTTGAAATAAGAACAGATAGAAAAAGTCAAATTAAAATAAAACTTTGTTAGTTTAACTAAAACCTTACAAATGCATTCTTAAAATAAGATTGTAGTAAAGTATATTGTATGCTTCGAAGTTACATACATTAAAATATTTTCCACAAATTTCTATTTATCATTTCAAACCTACTCAAATTTCAATGTCAGAAGCTTTCTTGTTCTCAAGATCAACATTATAAGCACTATTATTCAGCTGATATTTAACATCAGAGTTTTACTTGACATAATTTATTGCCACATGCACTTTGCAGCAACAAACCACATCTTATACATTCTTTGAACCGAGAATGGAATTTAGCCCCTCCCTTTTTCGTCGGTCGATCGCGACTTGACGCAATAATTTACCACCGGGCGTCCCATTCCAGATTCGCACCTGAGGCTAATAAAACTGCATTCTTATAATAATTCTGGTGGTTAATTGTCCATTCAGTCTGGTAATTTAAAACATTATCATTTATGTATCTAAGCCTTTATCCCAATTTTTTTTCTTTCTTTCTTACAGGAAAATATAATTAAAATAAACAAACGCTAATAATGATAGTTGAGTCTATTTGTAGCAGTTAAACGTTCTCCAGAAACAGTAAATGACGGTAGTTATGAGGTACAATTTCCAGCCGAATAGCTTGGCTGCACGAAAAATACATTTTTTTCTTCTTTAAATAAAGTTAATTTCTTTAAAAAAGGGAATTATAAATGCAGTTCTCAAAACAATACCAACTTTTTCTGCTAGGCTACATCCATAATATTCACTGTATATTTAGTACACAAAATCTTTCATTACCTGTAAAATATATGTACGACGGGTTTATGCTTGCAGGCTTCGTTAGAAGTATCCTTTCTTTCTTTCACAAGTTCAGACCTTTTGCAAACGCATTTCAAAAATATAACAGTTTATTTATAAAATGTTTAACTCTGATTCTGTTTTTTGCAAATGGGCTAGTACACGGCGTTTTCGTGTTTATCTCTTTCTGTGGTATGAAGGCAAAGCAATTTCCTTTCGAAAGTTTTCCACGATGTCATCTCTTCCACGGCAGAGAGTTGTCGTAACGTACATCAACTAACCAAAGAAAGGGAAGATATTTTACTCTTTTAGGTATTTAAAATTTGGCGAAAATAATTTAAATATATTAATTTATCATATTTTAGGATAAGGAACTGCTTCTGTTTTGCAAGTTTTGAGGAAAAGCTATTTTAATTTCGAGAAATGTTTAAGAATGGAATCTAATGATATATTTCTCTAAGAGTTATTCTTCTCTTAATTGGAAACACATATACTCTTAATTTTGATGGATATATTATTCAAAATATCACTTAATAGCATTTTTTATTTGGACACGCGCGTTTTCTCCCAGGAGTCATATTTCTGATACCAGTGTTCTTTTTGTACTAACCCGAAATTCGATTACATAAAGCAAGGCCGTTTTCCTACCAAATACAGATATACTTTAATATATTTTTATTAACATATTTCGCTTTGAAACGAAAATGATAAAGCAGCTTTAAACAAAATATCGTTATTAACTGAATGTTTACTTTAAACAGATTAGCTTTATAAAATATTAGCTGGCTCAAGTTCTAAAAACCTTGTTCTTTTTATTATTTATATTGCTATATTCAAAACATTTTGAAATCCTTATGCATTTGACAACAGTTTCTTAACTTTTAAGAGGATATATAAAAATCATCTTCTTCTGTATTCTCTTTCAAGAACAGTTTTCCAGACTAAAAAAAAGGTTTGTTGTTGTACTTATATTTTAATAGAAATAATGGTTTACTTCACATTCAAGTAAAATACAAAGTAAATAAATAAAAATCTAAAAGGTAAGATAATCTAAAGGTTAATCTGATATAAAGGGTCGCCCAAAAAAGTTTGTTAAGGTTTTTCACGCTCTTGCTAAGCTCGCAGTCTACCAGTCTGCTGTTACACTCACTCCTATTAAGCCAATTTTTTTGGTCTTTTTAGCTTTATTATTAAGCTTCGCATTTATGCCATATACAATTTAACAGCAAAATTACAAAAAATTTTAAAAGCAGCATAGCAGTGTACGTTTAGAATTCCAGATTCAGCGTTAAATGTTGGCATACGTTTTTCGCTTTTTTTTTTCGTTTGTTTTCTCAGTTCTTCTTCATATCGATGTTCAGTTTTCTTATTGAGACGGCTTTACAAAACCTTTTTAGATCTTTTTATTGTTACCGTTTCGTATGTTTACCTTATTCATTTAATTTTGCATTCTTGGCGCTTACGCTACATAAAATTCGATTCAACAGGAAAATAACAAAATATTTAAAAACAGCATATCTTTAGAATTTCCGATGCAGCGGTCTCGCGCGCTGGAAATAAAAATATTTTGTTCCGTACACTGTTGCCACTGCTTGTTTTGAACTCGTTGAGTTTGTTAATAGAAAATTCGTTTAAAGTTTTACAAAATATGAAATAGATAATAAAACAAATTCTAAATTCATAATTGAGGCTTCCTGGTGGAAGATTACATTATTCAAAATTTGATGGCTCGGATTAGATACCGTTGTTTTTTCACAGTGTGAGAAACATACATACATTCATAAAAATTCTTCCTCGTTTAACTTCTTTAAATATACTGCAGTGTGATAATATTTGGTGGCAACAGTCTGAAAAGTGATACAAAATGCCGTTTCGAAACTAATATCCCATTTGGGACTAAGGTCTTTTTTGGATTAATAATAAATAATTACAAAAAAAAAACAAGCTACAATTTCTGAACTTCCGTTCATTTCTCTAAATTTTATTTTACTTTTGTGTTAGAATTTCGGAAACTTCTGTTAGTAATATTACATACAGATTTTCTATTCACTTGTTATATTCAACGCAACCAGCTTTTGAATTACAAGAAAAGTAGCAAGTAACAATTTCTATTTACGTAATTGGACTTGACTACTATCAAAAATAACCCTTCACCCGAAGACATTTTTTATTTCATTTTCCATGCGGAACTTCTTCGTCCTTTACAAAAAAATTAACTTTCAAGTTTGTTAAGACATGACTCAGAGTCATAGCTAGGCTTTTCAGCGCCGGAGGAAAAATGAAGATTTTGCACCCCCTTCTGTGTGCAAGAATGAAAAACATTTCTTTCTAAAATTTCGTAACATCAATTTGGCGCCCCATGGAGGCTGGGCCAGGGGACAGACGTCCCTCCTTGCCCCATCCTAGCTACGCCGCTAACGTGACTATATTTCAATTTTAATAATTCAATAAATACTCGATAAGATCGAATTAACAATGATACATGCTTAAAGGAAAAGGCACAGTATTAAAATGACTGCTTGTGTAAACAAAAGTTATATCTGCGAAACATTTTAGGCAGTCTTTAAGTAAGGTTTACAACTATTAATCAAAACAACACTACAATGTAAAAAATTGCATTGTATTATCTGAAGGTCAGAGGCATTCAAATTGCATTGCCGAAGGTAAGATCAGTGGCGTTTTTTGATGCTTTTAGGCTACATTAAAATATAGTATATTATTTTGTAAGGATATGATTTTCTTTCTCTTCATTGATTAATACTAATAGTATTCCAATATAAATGGTAATGAACGCAGAACGGACATAAAAAATTCATTGCAAAGTAAAAAATGAAACTACATTTTCTGAAGTACTAGAAATTATTGAAATGAATTCTTGGCACCAGCCCAAAACAACTAAATATGCTTTTTTGCACTTTTTAACCTAAAGGCATTTTTATTTGTTTTTCGATGCTTTAACATCATATTAAAAGATAAAATAGCATATTCTTTAAGATATATATATGTTACGATGAAACACCGAAATCTGGAGAATGTCAACTTTCACCGGTGAATGTCAACATTCACATAGTCGCTCGGTGTATGTCCGAAATATTTTCCAAATACTTTTATTTCAGACTTACACCAGTGAATGTCGACATTCACCATGTACTAATGGTGAATGGTGAACATATGAGAATATTATATTTTCTTCTCCGTAATTCAGTCGCGAAAAAACACACAAGTACTTAAAACACACAATACATTCAAAATGAGAAAGGAAAATAACAGAAGTTAAAAAACTTACTTAATTATACAGTACGTAGTAAATGAGAAAATAAAATAATAGTAATAAAAAACTTACTAAATTATGTGATTCAAATCTGATTAATTGCAACAACTTAAATTATTATGAGACTTTGAATTGCACAAGAGGCCCTTGCTTTTACGACTGCATTTATGGGAAACAGCCAGTCGCCTCTCTTTTCGACCTACACCAGAGCATATCCGTGATTGTCGACATACACCGGTGAGGGTCCGAATGTACAAGAATGCAATGTTATATTCGATCTTTCACCGACGTATTTGGTGAATGTTGACATTCTCCGGTGAAAGTCGACATTCTCCAATCTCGGTCTTTCACAGTAACATATATATATATAATAACTGAAATGATAATTCAATTTAGTAAAAACGATGATTCGACTTGTTTAAAAATATTTTTTTTAATTTATGAAAGCATCAATTTTGGTCGGTCTTTAGTAGATTTATAATGAAAGCTAAACTTCTCACCTGTTCAAAGTTTCACGGCATATCATAGCGGCAACATTCAAACAATCATTCAGTTCATTACAAACTGGCAAAGAAGTAGATCACTGCTACCAAACTAGAAATATTCTACTAATCTAAATGTGGGGTCTAACCTTAATAGACGCTTCGTTAGGTAAACAAAAGAATGGCAGTACTCATACACTTCACTGCACATCCATCCCCAAGCACCTCGCGGCTTTATTTATCATCTTATGAAACAATTTTACCGTCACAAATCTATGTAGCGCGAATGGTAGTGCAAAAATGGAACGATGTATAATATGTTCTTAAAATTCAACAGAGGGAAAGATTTCAAAGGCACGTGCTTCATCACGTTTTCAATGGGTTGTGCATAACTTCCGCATATATTGATTTAATAAAGCGTAATACATGTGCAGTGAACTTTCACATTGTAAACTTGAGCTTCAAATGGATACGTTACTCCATTTAACGTGTGTAATTATAATGCACAGTCGAGTATACAGAGGAAGTGCTTTGCATAAAGATGAAATCGATAAAGAAGGTGATGATGCAGAACTAAGATGTATTTCTTTTAAACCGCAGTGAAAACTTCGCCAAGTCTAAATAAAACAGAAGTTAAGTAAGCCAAGTCAATAAGTAAAGTAAGGGTTAAAAAGTCACAATTAAATACTCATACACATTTCTAGAAGAGAATGCTAATGTTAATTACATTTATAATGTTCGTTAATTTATAATGTTTGCTAATGTTAATACATTTATACACTAAAACTCTCCAAACTTTAGCTAGGTTAAGAATTATAAAATGTCGGCTACCATTTTAAAATGCTTAGAATCTTACCGCTGTGCAATAAGGAAGCTTGGATTTTTATTTGCATTAATACACAAAAATTCCATCATCTGTTTATTAATTTTGAAATTAATGCAGGCCCACTTAATGCGCGACGGAAATGCCGTGCAAGGTACTTATTAAAAGATTGCTACAGGTGTAGGCGAAGACACGCCGAAAAAAATAACGCGGACAAAAATGTTGCAGAAAAAACCTCTTCGAACAAAACTTCGTGGAAGAAAGAAAGAAAGGAGAAAATATTACAATTTCTAAAACATTGTGGTACAAAATATCGCCGTTGAAAATAAAGAAAATGTCGCAATTTTAAAACATCGTCATAGAAAATATCGTGGTAAAAAATAAAGCACCTACAAATCATGGTAATATTGATATTGTATAATGATTGTATAATGTACAATGATTTGTAACTTCGATTGTATAATGATTTGCGAACTCTAGAAGGAATCCGGAATATTTTTGCCTAAATATTTCATATTTTTTAATTAACTTGCAGGGATTTATATTTACACAGTCCAGTCACATTAATGTGACCATCTGTCAAAAGCCAGAATAACCACCTTTCGCAGAGCGGACTGCTGCGAGACGTGCAGGAAGAGAGTCATATAGGTCCCTGAAGGTGTTCTCTCGGATGTTGAGACATGCCGACTCTAATGCCGTGGCCAGCTGCGCTAGATTACGCGGTTGAGGATCCATGCCGCGAACAACTCGATCGAGATGGTCCCACAGATGCTCGATTGGGTTTAAGTCAGGTGAGTTTGCTGGCCAGGGGAGGACGGTAAACTCATCCTGGTGCTCTTCGAACCACGCACGTACACTGGCAGCTGTATGGCACCTCGCATTGTCCTGCTGGAAGATGCCATCATCCTGAGGAAAAACAATGCGCATGTAGGGGTGAACATGGTCCGCAAGGACAGATGCGTACTTGTATTGATCCATTGTGCCTTCCACAATGATCAGTGAACCTAGAGAATGCCAGGAAAACATTCCCCAGACCATAATGCTCCCGCCTCCAGCTTGGACCGTTCCGGCAATGGTTGCAGGGTGGTTCCTTTCAGAGGTTTCACGCCTTATACGCCAACGTCCATCTGTCCGATGGAGCATAAAACGCGATTCATCCGAAAACGCAACCTGTCGCCACTCAGTGGACGTCCAGCTGCTGTACTGGCGTGCAAATTCTAGCCTTCGCCGTCGATGAACAGCAGTCAGCATAGGTGCACGAACCAGGCGTCTGCTTCGGAGGCCCAGACGCAGCAATGTTCGCTGAATAGTACTTTGGGAGACACTTTTGGTAGCCCCTTGGTTCATTTTGGTGGTCAGTTGCTCAACGGTAGCCCGTCTATCTGCCCGAACGCATCTCCGCAACCGTCGTTCGCCTCTGTCATCTATGGCCCGTGGTGCACCACATTTGCCACGTCGCTGATTTTGGACAGTCCCATTTTGCCATGCACGGTACACTTTTACCACGGCGGCACGCGAACAGTTCACAAACTCAGCCGTTTCGGAAATGCTTCCACCCTTGGCCCGAAAGCCAATGATCATGCCCTTTTGTAAGTCGGATAAATCGCTTCGTTTCTGCATTACGCCAACGATTGAAATGTTTTCCGAAGCCCTCACACACCCTTTATATACGCTCAACTGCACTCTGCTGCCACCTGCCTTCTGTGATTGGTTATTTAACTCTGACATGGAAAGTACGTGGTGGTCACATTAATGTGACTGGACTGTGTAGTTTTAATAACCAGTTAAATTTAAGTTTACATTCTTTTCTATAAGCCTCCATTGCCAGCGCCCACACCCGGACCTCTAACAGGACCTGACTACCCAGCTTTGTCATTTCTGTGCCCATCTTCTAAATTATCACATATATATATATATATGTGTGTGTGTGTGTGTGTGTGTGTGTGTGTGTAGAATATAAAATATCTAACTTTCTAGTAATAAATTAACAGTGGCTCTTTAACTCCTCTGCATGCTCCCCTCTTCATCCTAAAAATAGCAAAGGAATAACTTTTCTAATATAATCTTTACTTCATGTAATTCTGCAAAGTGATCATCTGACCTCTATTGCACAATTATTACTGGAATGCTATGAAATCTTAATCCAGCATCCGAAAATTAATATGTTTTGTATCTAAAATTTAATTCCCTTAATGTAAACATTCTTGTAATGTGGTCCTATTTGTAATTATGCCTTGGTATTAAAATCCTTGCTGCGCAATCTCGCTCTCTCTTTGTTCGCCTGTTTTTGGTAGTCCCCTCTTTTCGCCTTTTTGCTTCCTCTTGCTTACAAAAACTGACATCATCTGGTAGCTGCGTGGTTTGCTCTACTGCTTCAGAAATATAATACATCATAGACAAATAACAGTCTGCTTATTCGTCCCCGTAATGTAATGATGTGGAATAAATATCTTTCAAGAATGTTAAAAAATAAATGTGGTAACTCACGGCACGTTTGTATCTAAATTATTCATTCTTTTAGTTCGCAATCATGTCATTACCACTCGATCATAGTTCAAAGATGTCCTCTGCGTGTTCTAAACATCTCACTGCCAAAAACGACCACCAGAAATCAAAAGGTTCAATAACTCACCACTAACTTTGCTTATTTTCATTATATATACATGCATTACTTTTTATAGATTACAAATAAGTTACAGAAGAACAAAAATGAATTAAAAGTATCCAGCAGTGGTTTTTATAGTGTATGTTTCAGGCTTCAGACTATAGTCCCGAACCCTTGAAAGGATAAGAACTTTTTTAAAGCTTGCATTTCTATGTGATATTTTCCAAAAGAAAACAAAGTTAATTTAATATGTCAGTTACATTTAACAAAATTAATATTTTCCAGTTACGAGACGTTTTAAAAATTGAATTCGACTTTAAGGACGGCTAAAAAATTCGCTTTCGTTGCCCATTTAATACACTTCAGTCTTCACTGTCAAAACAGGTAGGACAACATAGTTGAACCAAATGCCGATCCTCTCTTATGATCATCATCTTATGGATATTTCATCAGATTCAACCTTGAAATAAAGAATATTTTCCTTTGCCATAGTAAACAATAACGAAGAAAAATCCCAACATAACTAAAAGGATTTTCAAAGCTTTCATTTTCACTGTGACATATTTATGGGTGTGAGCCTTTTCAGAAATGGCTGTGAGCAAAAATAATTGTAGATCTAGACAAAAGAGTCAGAACGAGATGAAACCTTCAGGTTTCCAAATCTGTTTTGACGTGCAAAATCCTCATAAATAAGTACACCTTTCCTAATGCTTGTCTAATTCAATGCAAAATGTTTGATAATACTATAATGTCAATTATACTTTTTGTCTTATTTCTAATTAACATGTTCAAATAAACTCCTTGATTAAACTATCTAGCCTTTCTCAGGGATTTTTAAATTTTTAATCGTTTGAGTTCAAGGGAAATGCAAATATTTTTGTCGAGAAGACCAAGGGATGTAATAGTTCTTGTTTCAAAATAATACCAAGCCTCATAGTTATTTAAATATAACAAAGAACGCACTGTGGGTCTACCTAAAAACAGGAATATCTTAGTGAAGTATTTTTAAGGGAAATGGACTCGTATACACATTTCATAAGGGGAAAAACTACGAAAATCAATCATCTAGCCAGACTGCTCGCCCAGGCTCGAGTTCGAGACGAACTACCAGTATTCAGTACTTTTTAACTGCTCGATTACCAAAAGTCACGATAGCGCTTGTTTTAAGACATGTCGAACAGGGCTAAGCAAACGAAAGCGATTGTTTCAATTATGTCAAAAAGTGAGATGCTTGACGTATTTACATCGAACCGCCCAGACGGTATAGTGATTAGAGAAGCCGACTGCGATACCAAAGGGCCCGGGATCAAATCACGGAGAGGGCATGATTGTAGTTGTCTGCCCTCTCATAGGAGGCAAAGTTGGCCCACCTTTTGGGTGCCTTTATAATCAAGTGACCATCGCTTGTGGCCTTAGTAGTGGCCAACGTCTGTGGACTGTTTGGGCCCGCTATTGTGAGAAAAAAACTTATTTAAATCGAGAAATACCAAGCCATTTTTAAATATAATAGACTTTGTTTTATAAAATTATTGTGGGCATTAATTTGTGCTCAATATAGAAAAATAGTTAACTCGCCATGAAATCATTTTAGTTTTATAGGATTTTCATCGACTGAAAAAGAAGCCAATCCAAAATGAAAAAGCAATAGGCGGAGAAGGATTTTAAGATATGGAAAAAGGAGAATCACTAAATAAATCCAGAATGACGATTGTGAAATGACAAAGGAAGAACTGTTTAATCTTATAATACCAGTTGATAGTGAAAGCAGCAATAATAAAAAATATAAAGAGCTATCAACAAGCAAAAAGTTAAATAAATAGTTTAAAAAGGGCACAGAAACTATTTGACTTTGTAATGGGGAATGACCCAAATGAAGAAAGAAGAGGATAGTTTAGGAGAGGTATTAAAAACTTTCCGCTTCTTACTACGAACCTTCTAATGTGTTGTAACAGATATTGTCCATAGCAAAAATAGTCAGCTTTTTGAAAAAAAATTTTATCATATTCTATTTATTAGCTCTAATGGAAATCTTTTCAGTTAGCATTTATTTCATTTTTACCTTTTAATTACAGTTATATTCAGGTTTGTTTAAATTATACTTACTTTCTTAATCTGAACTATACCTAACCTGTTTTTCCCATAAAAAATTAAATTTGCGGAACACGATTTTGGGCGTAGCCGCAATATGTTAATAACTAACCTCCGCGTACGTCAAGGGTTTAGTGTATTTGCATTTTCCATATGAATTATCCAGGCCTCAAGTGAATGCATATCATTTTGTAAATACTGTAGAAGTGACTTCGAAAATGCGTTTTGTGCAAGGATCGTTATATCACTGGCGTATACTGCTAGTCTGGTGCTTGGTATCTGTGAAATGGCGTTCACATGAATGTTGCTCATACGATTTGCACGAAAAAAAGGAATAACAGTAACAATGGTAACAGTAAACGATAACAGTAAACTGCAGGGAGATGAATTTTGCAGAATCTAAGCGTATCATTAGCTGCAGATCACGGTAATGTCTTTTTTTGTATGAAATCTGAATATTATGAATATCATGATCTGAATATCTTGAGCGCGGAACAAGCGATTATTGCAAAGTTTTAGTACATTTCGGAATCAGTAAATATTAAAACTAGCTGTCTAGATATTTAAAGGGTTTTTTTTATGTTTAAATGTTAAATACTGCTTTGGAAGGAGAATCAAACTAATTTTGAGTAAACCTGTAGGGAGTCTGGAGTGAGAAACCTTTGAATATTTTCACAAAGCAACCACAGATATTCAGTGAAAATGTTCACACCTTGCGGTTATAATCGTGCAGAAATAATTGTTCTTTCATTCAACGTTACTTGAAGCTGATTTGCGAATAGTAAGTATCACGTTGACTAATATTAGAAATAATCTAACCTTCTTCAAGCTTACCGATATATCAGTAACTTTTTTGATTAACTTTCGTAAACGTGAAGAGTTACCATAAGAGTTTCTTCAATATTAGTGGAGTTTTGTTGCATTTTGTAAATATCCCATGTGGTTATAGTATTTTTAAATAATTAACTGGCATTTTTCAAACTAGATGCCACGCAGCGTTTACTTCCAGAGTTTTAAGGTTATACTAGCTCAATTTTTTTTCTTTATCTGGCTACCAATCAGCCTGTAATAAGAAAGTACTTCTTTTGGCACTAAATTTTCAATTATTCCTTTCATTTCGAAAACAAATCTTCAGGCGCTAATCTCTGCTGTTTCAAGAACTTTTCACCATTTTCAAGAAATCATCTGAGCATACAAAATGACTTTTTGGCTTGTTACTCTGACCCGATGTATGTAAAATACTTGTTTTACTTGTTGATGATGGCCAAGAACGTAAAATATTTTTATAAGCTTGTTAATTCTCTTAGGAAAGATAAACGCCTTTTTTAAAAAAAGAGCACTAAATATCTCTTTTACGATTAACCTAAGACCAACAACGAAAATTATCGTAATGAATCTTACCCATAATAAACTTTACTTCGTAGCATATCTTCTAGTAAATCTTATAAAATACCATAAGGCGTATTAGTAGCGCATTCCTCCAATAAAAGGAATCCACATCAGATCTCTCCAAATCCATAGACGTTTATTAAAATCAACACAAAAGTTGACGCAAAGGATAAATTTTTGCTAAATTTTCATGTAGCTGTGCTTTCTAAATTTAGAGAAAGTTTTAAGATAATGCTGTCCTGTACATTTGAAAAGACTTAAAGAAAGATAATACATTTTATGATACGTTCCATTAGAAATGAAATCTATACATTTGATTTTAAAATAAAGTATTAAAAATGCTCATTTGCTCTTTATATAACTGTTTAAGATTAATTAGAAACACTTCAAAATCATTACAGATGAATGAATAATTCCATTACCTAACCTAAAACAATTGTTGTTTAGAAATTAAAAGATTATTCACATTAATCGCGTTATTAACTTCATAAATCTGAAAGTAAACTAATGAAGTAGAGGGCCTTGGTTGCCACGGACTCTTTTCCGGAAAGTAAAAAAAAAATTAAATTAGTACAATATGCTTTCAAAATGTGGAAATAACTCAGTAATAGTTTCTGCAAATGCAAATTTCCTGAAGTATATAAATAAAACCGAACCATATAAGATTATTCATAATTTCTAAAAGATATTTAAATATTCGTAATAAATTAAACAGCTAGCTAAACCCATATTTAACTGTATTGAAACAGCGGCAAAGTCATTAAATACTTTGCATGTTTCTTAAACAAGACGTGCTCTAAACGTTCAGTGTGTTCATCTTTGCTTGTATCATATGTACGTCACTAGGAATAAATACAAGGTGGTTACAATTAAAGTGACCCTATTCAGATCCCCTTCCGCCTAGTCGGATTTTGATGAAACTTGGTATATACGTTAGATGGACTATGGGGAAAAGATTTCTGCAATCAAAACATAGTTCAAATTTTGACCCCCAAATGGCAATTTTCAAAAATTCCTTATGCAAATTAGTCAAACCTGTAAAGAGACTTGCAGTTAGAGCCAGAAAATCATTCTGCGTGCCTTTGTCATCGTTCATGCCCTTACAGAAGAAAGATCGAGCTTTACTAATTCTACCATAGGATATAACCAACAAGTATTATTTTCCATTTTAATATCGAAGGATTCGAGCGCTCTTAGCTGTGTTAGTGTGGTGAAACTGTTTTGTCTGAACGGCAGCAACAGCTTAGCGGCATTGCATGAATATCGTCGTTTAAAGGGATTGCGAAAAGGTCCCATGTTGAAGAATGGTTTGAAGAAGATGATTATGAAATGTGAAGAGACTGGAGACTTGGGTGTGCTGCCAGGAAAAGAGCTGAAACCGCTTACAAATGAAACTGTTGAAGAAGTCGCTACTGCTGTGGTTGAAAGAGTCTCCAATTCCCGCTATTCTTCAGCAAGTGTTCAATCAGTGTCACGTGAGCTGGCGATTTCTTGATCGACAGTACGAAGAATTCTGCGATCCATTTTGAAATGGTATCCGTATGCGAAATGGCAAATCGCACATTGAGTTGATCAATGTTAACGAATTTCGCTTACTGCGCATGCTCAATAGTGTACCGTTGGCGTGGGAAAAAATACTGGAGAATAAAAATGAACAACCTTACACAAGCCTGTTCGTCATGTAGGCCTTAGTGACTCTTTACGATTGCAATACTATGGACACTTTTTTGTGCTTATTGCACTTGCTTCTGTTTCATTTCATTTTGGTTTATTTTGTTCATAAACATTACATTTAGTATCAGTTATTTGCAATAATTTCTTTGGCTTTAATTCAGTAATTTGAACTAGATATATTCCTTAAGTAGTTAAAGTATTTATGAATGGAACGCATGGTAAATAATCGATTGCTTTTATTCCACAGAAGTACAATCAATAAACATTCAGTTCAAGTACAATCAATAAACAACATCATGCAATGTTTCCTGTTTTGTAATCCTTCTTAAATGAAACCTTGGGGAGTTTACAATCGATATTTACACTTTAAGTAATGAAGCAACGTACAACCTAACAAGTTTTAAAACCCCGAACTGTTTACGTCCAGATAACAGAATACCATATTTATCTCCTTTTAAAATTACGCCGAAGTCGTAATTGCGCCAAATTCTCTTCTGGGCATGCTCAGTATGCGTAATTCGTTTAACATTGTTCAACTGAATGTGCGGCCTGCCATTGCGCTATCCGTATGAGATCCACTTGGTGCAAATGCTGCAACCTCAAGGCCACCAAACACGCTTTGAATTTGCTTGCCGATTTTTGGCGAGAATGGATGTTGATGACGCGTGGCCTTGTAAAATTCTATGGTCAAATAAGGTGTACTTTTCTTTAGATTGAACTGTGAATAATCAAAATTGCCGCATATGGTGTGCTTCACCTTCTAATGTTCTGCCCCAACAACCACTGCATTCTGATATGTGACTGCATGGTGTGGATTTACTGCTGATTTTAACCTCGACCATTTTTCTTTGAAACTCTCATTCCTCAAGGTCCTAAAATGTGCTCTGTCAAGAATGCACGGTACAATGAACTCCTTCGACAGCAAGGCATTCCTACTTTACAGGAACGGCAATGTTTGAAGACACGTCTTCATACAAGATAGAGCAATTCCCCACATTGGGCGCCAAGTCAAAGAATTGCTTCGTTTTAACTTTGGCGAGAATCGTGCAATATCCCGAGCTTTTCCGGATGCCTGGCCTCCTTGTTCATCCGACTTAAATTCCTGTGATTTCTGGTCGTGGAGATTCCTAAAAGACCGTGTTGATGGAGGAGGAATTAGGACTTTACCTGAGTTGAAAACCAGTATTAGCATCTAACTGAGACACCGCAATTACACGAATTCAACACGTAATTGATGTCAATGGAGCACACGTTGAGCACATCCTGTAGTTGAATAAATTTTAATGATTTTCACAGCTTTTTGTCCTTTTTTAAGCGCCGTAATTACGTCTGGTGGCCAAATTTGAACTATGTTTACTGCAGAAATCGTTTTCAATAATCCATTTAACATATATGCCAAATTTCATCAAAATGCAATAAGTAGAACAGGTCCTAGAGGGGTCTAAATAGGGTCACTTTAATTATAACCACCCTGTATTTATGTGAACGTATAGGAAAGCTGACTGATGCCACATTTGAACAAAAATAGTGATGATTTTCTCTTTCAGCAAAACGGTTATTCAGCTCACTAAATAAAGACTCTTTAAAAATCGTGTATTAATCAAACTTTGATACAAATACAAAGAAAATTTGTGAGAATTTCTGTATAAACACCTGCGCAAAGATGGATGGAACACACAGTAAGAAGATATGATGCGTTAATGCGTTGTTCACTCAGGTGTTTGGATTTTAATTTGGTACGATAACGTCTTGTCGGGGTTTGTAACGGATATTGTTTTATGGTCCTCATGTTTGCTCATCTCTGCTCATCTTTGCAAGCGCATCAGCAACTATACAAGAGCGCATCATGTGGCTGTGATATACTTGCAAGCAAAGGAACAAAAAGGATTATCACATAGATATTTGCCTAATCAGCAAATGTGGACAGGCTGTGCATTTGTGAAATATGCTAAAAACATAATTGTGCAAGTCTTTGCTTCAGGATAACGTAATTTAGTATCGATTGCATAGTTTATCTGTTCAATGTTTGAAGACTTTCCCCGAAGGATGAATTACCGTCCATAACGCAAATACAAACAAAAATAAAATCGAAGTTTTTAAGCATGACATCAACAGTGCATGAGTTCCTTGAATAGAAAGTAACAAACCTAACCTTGCCATAAAATTAAAATTAATATAAATTATTCGAGGACGTCGCGAGAAGTTGGTACAGGAAGGAAAAATATACTTCAAATAACTTCGGTATTCGAAGTGTCGTATTTCGCGTCTTATCCTTCTGCCTCAAAGGTTTCCCAGCAGTTTAATGTAAGCTTGCGATGTCATTATGTAAATATAGTAATAAGGAAAGTTGTATCAGATTCTTAGACGGTTAAATTTTATCCTAAATTACATCTTAAACTGTGTTGAAGCACATTTGTATCTTTATTGTCTCTTTTAGGCGTCAAATTTTTATTCTGCTTTTAAATTATCCACAAGCAGACAATCTTCTTGACGCCACTTTTGTTTTAACTAAAATTTAAAGTCAGACATTAAACAGCTTATTTTAGTTTAACAGTACAGCATACATATCATGTATTTTTCTTTACAATGACTTTTGTTTCATTCGCCATTGTCTCTTGAAATGCAGATAATATTTTTCTCAAAGCTTTAAATTTAACACGATCGTCTAAATCTGTAAGGAATATATTCTTTCCTCTGGAAGATACCTTTAATTATTTCTAGCTTCCAAGCATCTTTCTTCTGCCCAAGCTTATCGTCTTCTAAGCTTATCGAGTTAATCGTCTTAATTTTTGTGTAATAATCGAGGAATTAATTTTCAATCCTTGTTACTATAATAAAATTAACTTAGACCTATTGATTATATTGTTGTGTAACTGAAGTTAGCATAACATCAGAATTTACTGAAAAATTCTTAATCCAGGGTATAGGACGGGATACATTGGCATCGGAGATATATTTGGCAACAGCCGAGGAAATTGCGTATGGAAATTGCGTGTCTAAAAAGCAATGGTGGCTACTCTATGCGTTTAATATACTGAATACTATGGCGCGAATTGTTTGCAGTTTTTGTTATTATTTCAATAAATTTAATGAATTTATAATGCGAAATCTGCTAGAATATATTGGGTTGGCAACTAAGTAATTGCGGATTTCTCTCATAGATGGCTTCAGTTGAATTTTTATGTTTGCAGACGTAGTACAAATGTAAAACACATTTTGTTATTTGATAGTCGGCAATTCAGCTGTGAATCAGTAAAAAAGGTTTTTTGATCGGTTGCATAGTTTTCGTTTGGCGTTCGTTGAAAAATGGAAAATCAAAAGGAACATTTTCGTCATACTTTGCTATTTTATTTCTGCAAAGGGAAAAACGCATCGCAAGCTCATAAAAAGTTATGTGCTGTTTATGGTGACGAAGCCTTAAAAGAACGGCAGTGTCAAAATTGGTTTGCCAAATTTCGTTCTGGTGATTTTTCACTCAAAGATGAAAAACGCTCTGGTCGTCCAGTTGAAGTTGATGACGACCTAATCAAAGCAATAATCTATTCGGATCGTCACAGTACAACACGTGAGATTGCACAGAATCTTCATGTATCACATACATGCATTGAAAGTCACTTAAAACAACTTGGCTATGTTCAAAAACTCGATACATGGGTTCCTCACGAACTGAAAGAAACGCATTTAACGCAACGCATTTAACGCAACGCATTAACAGCTGCGATTTGCTAAGGAAACGTAATGAAACTGATCCATTTTTAAAACGATTGATAACTAGCGATGAAAAATGGGTTGTTTACAACAATATCAAGCGGAAAAAATCGTGGAGCAGGTCAGGTGAACCAACTCAAACAAAATCAAAAGCTGATATTCATCAAAAGAAGGTTTTGTTATCAGTTTCGTGGGATTACAAAGGAATTGTCTACTTTGAACTCTTACCACCCAACCGAATGATCAATTCTGATGTCTACATTGAACAACTAACGAAATTAAACAATGCAGTTGAAGAAAAACGACTCGAATTGACAAATCGAAAAGGTGTTGTATTCCATCATGACAATGCAAGGCCACACACATCTTTGGTCACTCGGCAAAAATTATTGGAGCATGGTTGGGATGCTTTGCCACATCCACCATATAGTCCTAACCTTTCACCATCTGACTACTTCTTGTTTCGATCTTTACAAAACTCCTTGAATGGTAAAAATTTCAATAATGATGATGATGTCAAATCGTACCCGATTCAGTTTTTTGCTAATAAAAACCAGAAGTTTTATGAACGTGGGATTATGATGCTGCCTGAAAGATGGCAAAAGGTCATTGATCAAAATGGGCAATATATTACAGAATAAAGTTATTTAGTTCCATGAAAAAATTGTCTTTGATTTTCTAAAAAAAATCCGCAATTATTTAGTTGCCAACCCAATATTTTTTATTTTTAAAGATGGTTACTATATCCTTTTTTCCGAGGAGAAAAAGCTTATTTTTTTTTTTTTTTTTTTTGCTTTTCCTATGCTGTAGTGAAATTTGTAACTAAATCTTTTAGAAAATAATATTTTAAATCTGAACTAATAGCAAATTTCAAGCAAACAATTTTCTATTACAATTTTTATGCTTTATTCTTTATTTTATTTTTATTCCTAAAAATGAATTTTTGAAAGTTTTTGTTTAAAATTCTAAATTATGCAGCATTTTTTAAATTATAAGTGGATATTATAGCATAATTTTTATAAAGGAATTTTATTTCAATTATATTTCATAATACATCATAGTGACAAACACTTTTAACACCTTAATAATTGTTATACATTTATTCTAATGTTAAAGTTCTATTTAACTGTAATAATTAATTGTACTAGTATTTTACAGTGATTATTTTTTTAATTTATTTGTAGTTCTGCATAAGATATTTTGTATTTACTCTGAATTTAATTTATTAGCCCAAAGGAGCAATAGCCCAGAAAGACTATTAGTTTCGAAACGACATTCTGCACTATTTCACTATAAATATCCGTTTCACTTTGCAAATTGTTGCCACCAAATATTATCGCCCTGTATTATATTTAAAGAAATTAAATAATGAAGAATTTGCATGAATGCGTGTGTGTTTCTCGCGCTGTGAAAAAACGAAGGTATCTAGAGCCATCAAATTTTGAATAACGAATCCTCACTCAAACATGGGCACCTAGACGGCCGAATTTGGAGTTTGTTTTAAACCTTTTTATATATATTAAAACTTAACGAATTTTTGATTAACAAACTCATTAAGTTCAAAGCGAGCCATGGCAACACTGTACGTAAAATAACATTTTTATCTCCAGCGCGTAAATTCTAAAGGTATGCTGTTTTGAAATATTTTATGATATTGCTATTGAATTGAATTTTATGTGGTTTACATGCGAAGAACGTGATATTCAAAAAATAAAGGTAGCACACAAAATGCTAAAAAATGTCCCTTTAGTCGCAACATAAAATCTGAGGGCTTCCATATTTTATGTTATTTTAATTTTTCCCATTACACTCAAAAGTTTATGCTCCGAATTTTATGAATTATTAAAATAAATAATTATTTTATGATCATCTTGTAATGTTAATAATTAATAACCATATAATCAAATAAATGATCGCCTTTTAATGTTATAATAATTTTAAAAACCACTGCCTGAAAATGCTCATAAAATTAAAAAATATATATATCAGATCTTGTTTAATTTTACCTTATTTGTTTCAAAGCATCATCCACTATGAATCTTATTTAATTTTACTTTATTTGTACCCAAAAGTAAGTTAATAAATTTTGTGTTTAGAGCTTTTCCATTTTACTAAAGTAAACATGTTTATATGAGGGGCGTTCAAAAGAAAGTGATTCGAGGTGTGTATCCATGAGATGTGTAGCGACAGAAATGAGACAGATACATAGATAGGAACAGCAATATTTAATGATTGAAATGCATACAAGGTTTGTTAAAAAAATCACCCATTGCATTAAGGCAGGCGTCCTATTGCTTAAGAAGGTTACAAATTCCGTCGAAGAACGATGTCCGGTTGATCATGGAACCAATTCATAACTGCAGCCTTCCTCGTTGGACTGAAAGCGTTGGCTCTTTAAGGCTTTTCTTCAGCGGTCCAAAAATGTGATAGTCGCAAGGCGACATATCTGGACTGTAAGCTGGATGTTTCTTGAATTTCCCCTTTTTACAGGCCAGTGCCTCGACACACACCTGGACGACATGCGGCCTTGCATTGTCGTGTAGAAGGATGACACCTGACGACAGCATATCTGGACGTTTCGTTTTGGTAGTCTTATGCAGCTTATCGAGCGTTTCGGTGTACCTTTGGGCATTGAAGGAGACGTGCGGCTCGTTAAACCCTAGTTAAAAAGGGACTCTGAATGCCGAAAAATGCCGTCAACATCATCTTTCCGGTTGAGTGCTGAATTTTGAATTTTTTAGGCTTAGGCGAGTTGGGATGTTTCCATTGCATACTGATGAACTTCCCTTCTGAAGTGGTGACACTAGGTTTCCTTCCCTGCCACTTTGTGCTGCAGAAAGGCTTCACCGTCATCCGTGTAGCGCACCAAATGCTGTAAACTGAGGCCCATTCGCTGTTTCTTGTGGTTGTCAAACAATATGCGGGGTAGCCACTGGCAACAAACTTTTCGATACTCCAAAATGTTGCTGACAACATTGTAAACAGTACCGATAGAAACATTCAACTCACTTGCAACGTCATGAATGTTTCCACACCTATTTGCCTTGATTGCCGTGTCAATGTCCGCAATCAGCTTATCTGTCACAACCTTGTGCGCCTGCCCGGGATTGACAAATCCGTTGTCTCCTGGCGATCTTCGCTAAACATCCTCGCCCACCTTGTCACCGTGAGCTTCGACACGTGTCTCCGTACACAGCCACTATTCTTTGATAAATTTCTACCAGCTTACACAGTGTTAGAAACTTAATTACAGTTCGCTGATCCGTTTTCGATGCAGTTGCATCCACACCAGCCATTTTTAATTAATGCCACGTCCTTACGACTGAAGTTAGCGCACATCTCCTTCCGCACATGCTTGCGTGCTATACACAGCTTCACTATCGCGTTTGTTTCACGAAGCTCCAGAGCAAACTTTCCGCATACGGCGACTCGAGTCACTTTCATTTGAATACGCCTTATACAAGAATTACACGTAAAGAAATGCGAAAAATGTAGTAAAAAGTTCTGTAAAGATATATACTAAATCTAATTTGAAAAAACTCTGACTTTCATGATCTCATCAGTTACATAACGTATCACATTTAATAATTAAAAAACGTTATGTGATACAAAAGCCATATGTTTCAGTGTTAAAGTAAACCAGATCGTCTCTACTCCTTCTTGCGGACATGTGGGTGATGCGCGCTCCGCGCATTGGGTTACTCTATCTCTTATAAGGTCCGTGGTTTCTATAAGTAGCGCGGTAAAAGAGGAAAACAGTCATTGTCTCTCTCTTTAAGCAATGAAAAAGATTGTTTACGTATGTTTAGTTGATGCAAGAGAAAAATGTGTGGCAGTTGATTTAACTAAAAACGCAAATTTGACACTCGTGATCGCTAAAAAATTGGCTGCAATCAATCGACAGGTTTGAGGATTAAACTGGAGCATGAAATTTATTGCTGGATCAGGCCTGAAGATGTTGACCACAAAATTTTACCATCGATATCTAAAACGGATGTCTCTTTGTAAACGTTATGCAAGTGCTTCTGATTTAAAAGCTGAACTTGAAAAAAAAAATATGTTGTTAATTTAAGCGCACGAACTGTACAAAAGCGCTTGCCCGAATGAGGTCTGCGCGCGTATCGCCTCAAGAAAAAGCTTTTACTTACAAAAAAAATTATGCAAAAGCGACTTTCATGAGCAAAAGGGCATGTTTCGTGGACAAAGGATAATTGCGACTCAGTAATTTTTTTCAAATGAATCTTAGTTCTACCTACATGATTCGGACCGTAAGCTGTACTTTAGTAGACGTAAAAGTGAAGTTTATTATCCAGATTGCATATTGTCTATTATGAAATTCCAAGCGATCCAAATGGTCTGGGAATGCATATACGGCAAAAGAGTTGAACGGGAATGCATCCGTCTATACCCACACGAAGAGTTTTAAGCCAGTTATTCGGAGTCATTTTAAGGATGCTGAAAATTTCATTTTCAATCAAGACTCTTCATTCTATCATACAGCGAAGTCAGTAAGCACGATCTAACTTATTTTTTGATAACGTATTTACGATTATATGATCCAAATTATTTGTGATGATGTATTTATGCATGATTTGATTACTTTGTTCCCTCATTTAGGAGTTTTCATCTCTGCAACTTAACGTATATTGCACGAGTAATTTTCTTCTCATTCTCCCCTTCCCTTTAGGTGGAGGGGTATCTATCAAAATCTGATATCAAAGTTATGGGCTAGCTTGGGAATAGTCCTAATCTGAATCCCATTGAAAATAGTTGGCGTATAACGGGTACCAAAACTACTGCTAAGAAACCTGTTACAAAGATTAAACTATAAGAAAGCTTCATTAGGATTTGGATCCATGAAATTGGCCAGGATTACGTTCAGACGTTGGTTTCTCCTATGGCGCATAGCTGCAATGCTGTCATCGCAGCTCGTGGAAGATTTTCTAAATATTGAAGTTGTCCTTATCCATGTATATAAATCTAAATACGTGCAATATGACTGCACTTACGTAGTATTCACATTAACTACGAAATTTGTGTGTCAATTACATTGTTCCGCGATTTGTTAAATATTGCATTTTTCACTCTTTTTTCCGTTTTCTGAGTAATTAAGCGTAAATAATTTATGAATCCTATTAAAATTGATTAAGATTAATCATACGGTAACATAACTATTCGGATGTAACGGAACTGTTTTATCGAACGCCATTTAGTGGCGACAAAATCGGCAGGTAACCTTTAGCTCAGATGAGGATAGGTTCTCCAATATTATGTCACCGTGACTGGAACGTTCATTCTAAATGTTAGGTGTTCCATTTTGGTGCATGCTCTATTTTGATGTATATTTTCTGTGTAACTGTTCCTCTCTATTAATAAATCCTTTTAGAGTTAGCCGGCGTTTGTGTTTATAGAAGAACGGCTGCCTACAACTTTATTTTATTATTATAACAATAGGACCTTTATGTAAAACATAACGGGCCATATGACTATAAGACCGACAAACGAAACGGTACACGAAATTCTGTCAGGAGACGTGTCTGGGAGAGAGACTTGTTTGGAAATATGTCTGCTCGTGTAGATGGGTCTTTAATAGTTCCAGAAATGTCTATTTGTGGACTACATCTTTTACTTTCAATCAAAACGTATTTTAAAACCATAAAAACACTAACTTCTAAGACCTTAAATTTGTAGCAAAACACCACAAAATTTTCAATTGCTTGTTCCACATGAATTTGCTCACAATTATTTCTTTTGCAAGAAAATGACATGTGAATGCAATAGGTGCAGAATAAACAAGGAAACACAAGCAATCGGTTTTCAACTGATTTAACTGCACGTAAAAGGTAGGAAATTATTTAACGTTATTATTCCATTTTAAATAACAGCACACTAGAATTATATGCCTTATAACTGTTAAGTTAGATGTGTCAATGGCCTTTTAGAGAATCACAGCTTCATACACTAATTCCCTTTCTACTGCGGAATATTTAAAAATAGAAAATTTCCTAATATTGTCTAGCATTCAAAAGAATCCAATTTTGACCTTATCTACTTTGTAAAGTTATACTTCCGAGCGTTTATTTTTAATACGGAAAGATGGTATTGTTCCGTTTGCCAAAAGCACTCTCGTGAAGGCAGAATATAGCAGTTATTGTCAACCATACGGCATCAGGTATAATGCATTGCATATTCTATGCTATTAACAAAATCATTTATTTAGTCGCATTCATAGACACCAAGAATTTTTTCATTTGATCCAATAGAAAAAAATAATATTTATATTTTTTCAAGAAGCATCTAATGCTTCTAAATGTTAAATAAATTATACAGACTTATGTGAAGAACACACAGGGTGATCAAAAATAATAAAAAAAAAATCTGAAAGGTTTCAGATTTTAAATTACGTCCAAAGGGGCGTTTTTTTAACATTTTGTGTGTTACCTTTATTTATTAAATATTATGTTGTTCGCACTTAATCCATAAAATTCAGTTAAAAAACAATATCACAAAATACTTTTATACTGAGCACATCTTTAGAATTTCCTAGGCACAGTCTCACGCGCTGGAGATAAAAATGTTTTTTTCTGTACAACGTTGCCATTGCTCACTTTGAAATCCTTGAGTTTGTTAACCAAAAATTTGTTAAAGTTTTACGAAATATGAAATCGATCATAAAACAAATTCCAAATTTCAAATTTGGGCTTCCAGACGCTGATATTCGCAGTAGGATTATGTCATTGAAAATTCGATGGCTCTAGGTACCGTCGTTTTATCACAATGCGAGAAACATACATACATTTATGCACATTCTTCATTATTTAATTTGTTTATATAATACAGGGCTGCAATATTTGGTGGCAACAGTTTGAAAACTGAACCGACATTTAATGTTTCCGACCTAAAATCGCAAAACGAAAGCAATAGTCCTTCAGGGACAAAGCCCCTTTGGACTAATAACTTACATTTTTTCAAATAGAAACTGACTGAGATGAAAAGCGAAACGACACATTTATAGTGATTCGACGCCGTTTTTCTCAGAGCTGTAAGAGAAGTGATGTCTTTAGAAAGTTGGGAAGAGCCTAACAGTGTTTGCCTATTTATCTCTCTTAGATACAAGAAATTAAAGAAAATACTCAGTTTCAGCAAACTGAAAAGGTATTTAATGTCACTTGCTCGTCGTCTGTTTTGCAGTTGTGTCTTCCTTTCTTCTACTTCTGTAAGCGAAGTGACGTTCCTAAACTGGAATATTGGGAAGAGCCTAACCTGGTCTGTCTATTTGCTTGCATTAGACATTAAAGAAAACAATCAGTTTCAGCAAAATTGAAAGGACATTGTCTTTCATCATCACAATGACCAATCAAATAGTGATAGGAACAAATAGAAACTCGTTTAGTGAGATTACGAAATTCGTCCTCATTGACCTTTTTCCCGGGTACTGCAATACTGCTTTACCCAACTAAAATTTTCTATGTATACAAATTTTTTAACAAACAAACCAAAACAAAACAAAATCCTGTACCAGGTATGAAATACATAAAATTTCTTCTCTAAATGAATAAGTAAAAATAAAATATGATTTACATTACTAAGAAATGCATTTACTGCTTTTAAATTATTGAGATTTTTAATTAGTTATAGATTGGTGATATTCGAAAGGCAAATTAAATATTTTACATTTTGATGAATGGTAATTGTCTAAGAGGTTATGAGCAAAAGCATGTAGAATAGATTTACGTACACTTCTGCATATAACATACCCGTATAAATCGAAATCCGGGATATTTCTGCACAATGAAATATTCACTGATGGAGGGCTAATCGTAGTTTGTAGAATTTAGCAACATGCACAAAACCATTCTCATTGGTTATCATATCCAACGCACTTGGAATATTGATTAACTGTCAATTTACTTTTGAAAAATGTTAGACTACTGCAATGAATAAATACAGAGAAACAATATATTTACAATGAACAATATATTTATATTATGCATGTTTTAACTTGTATTTGATTGAAGAATGATAAATTCTTTGCTCAAATATAATATATCTGATAAATATCTTAGATATGTATCTTATCTGATGAATATCTTAGATATGTACCTTATCTGATAAATACCTTAGGTCTGCATTGCAAGCACTTAAAATTTCTCTTTATCTTTTATCCAGGCTTCTGAGAGTGATATATTTAAAAATTGTCAATGGATTTTCCTCTCTGTCATTCGATCAAACTTCAAAGCACAAGCCATGGATTATCACCTTTAATTTTTGGTAGTGTATCCTTAGCTAGCTTCCAGTGTTGAGAAGAATGCTAAAGCAGTTAATATCTTTACGCTAAGTCAACTGAAATACTTTTTTTATACGTTGCTTTGAAAGTATTCTTTTTACTGCTTTTTTCCAGAAATTTCAGATCTGCGTAATCGGTTTTGTATTCATTGTATTTTAAGTGATTAGGTACTTTGATTTGTAGTCATTGCAGTTTAAGTGATAAGATTTAGTTAAAATTCAGACAACTCATTATAACGTCTTTGAATGTTATAATGATTTGCCTGAATTTCATACAAGACCCTTTGTATAAATTTGTTGAGTTTCTAATTTTGCCTTTTACTATACTGTAAATTCTATTCTGCTTATATTACAATTACACATTTCTGCGGGAATATTCTAATTATTCAACTATTGATTGGCGCAGTGTCAACTACTCGGCTGTTTTAATTTAAATTCCTCTGACCAATTTTCATCCATTACTAAACATCGATGATTTGCTGAAAACAATGCGTTAATGCTGAGCATATTTTTATAATTGTAAGAACTTTTTCATTGCTGAATAAAGAAAATTTTATAACAATACCTTTATCGCATCGCCAAAGCACACTGGTGTGTAAACCTTAAGAACGAGAAGGTTTTTTTCAATATAACGTTGTGCAAAATCTTTCCAAATCAACACAAATAATACCATAAAATCTCTAAGATGTAAGAACATGGGTAATGTAAGCAAAACGTCCAAAAAAAAGCAATTAAAATGATAGAAAGGAATTTTATTGAAAAGGCAGCATGAAGCACAATGCAACAGAAGGCCGAAACATGCATGTGATAGGTATCCAGCAAGAAATATCCAGCCGTTAGTAAGAAATATGAACTTCCCTGACTTCTGTGCAGGTTTCACGTCATTTTCCCATGCTGAATGTGAGGTTGTCAGTGAGTTGTTGAGGCATTGCGGCCTCTTTCTCTTGTAGCACCAATCGCTGCTTCAGAATCGTTACTAGCGATAAGTTACGTGCTGCCACGCGTCTCCCTAGAAAGTTCCATCCATAGTCGACAGGATTTAGATCCAGAAACCTTGACGGCCAGTCCATGTGTTCAGTATCCTCACTCTCCAACAGCTCTTCGACAGCAACTGTGCAATGAGGTGGAGCGTTGTCATCCATGAAGAGGAACTGAGGACCCGTAGCACCTATAGAAACACGCATGTAAGGAAGGAGAACCTTGTTACAATAGCAGTTCCCGGTAACTGAACCTTCTTGAAAGATGTGAAGGTCTGTACTGCTACCAAGCATTATATCTCTTCAAACGATAACTCCTTGACCTCCAAACGGTCGCTTTTGATGATGTTGAAGGGATTATTGCGTGTTCCGCATCTCTCCAGATGTGTATGCAATCAAAATGATAGAATTTTGATGGGTCTAGATTCGCAATTCAGAATATTCTTCTCTCATCCGTTAAGAGTACTCGACCCCCATTAATTATCTCTCCAATTCTGGTGTTCCCTGCACCATAGAAAACGTCTTCTCCGAATGAGTAGGTGCTAATGGTATACACCATACAGGTCGCCGTGCACCGTGCATGGCAGCCACCAGGCCATGGTAAAACGCACTATCGGTTCCCCAATCGCTTGTTCCATGTGTCTTGACATATCTCTCGCTGTTTGGGGACTGTTCGTTCTTCCTTATAGGGCAATATACCGGTCGTTCGCTGCTATTGGTTGCTCATTGACGAT
>KK118593.1:49180-145942 GCA_000611955.2 Stegodyphus mimosarum | reverse complement strand
CTGAACCGTTAGACAGCTGTTCCTGTAGTTTGAAATGCTTCTTGAAAGTCGTGAAACAATGCTGTGAGCAATCGCGAACTCCACAACCACACTTGTCACACTTCGACCTTCCTCAGTCTTGCCAAGGATTCGACCTCTGTTAAAAGCATCTAAATGTCGTCTCACAGATTTATTGTGCGACATTTCATACCGATGCAGCAACTCGACGTCGTTTAAACTGAAATATATAGTGCAATAGCTTCCCCAAAATGCTGAGCTCACACCTCCAGCGATATTTATGCCCCTCTGACACTCCACAAATATGTCTAGCTGCATATGTGCGCATGTGCTAATTTACCTGACCCTAGTCGATCTCATGATTAGTCTTTCAGTCCGCTCTGCCTCTTCGTTCCACTGATAAGCTAATTTTTCAACTTTGTCCTTAATTTTTACTCACCGGTGTACTTGATAAAAGGTACTCGCCACTATGATGACATCTTTTTGATGCCTACATTCAGAAAGAAGACACCTATATAGCAATAATTGCTTTTCTGTGTGTTTAAAATCCGTTATATTGTATTCTGAATTCCAACAAACTTTGTCCTTTAAAGTACGAAATATTTTGCTACAAAACTCACTCTCGCTACCAGACATGAGAGTATATGCTGTGTTCCAGCACTGCACTATCTAATTCTGCGTCCAAAGTATACAACCGAGAAAACTGCTTTTATTTATTTTTGAATGGTTCGAATACGTAATTTATACTGCATTTCAAAATCTCACAAACCGTTTTTTCAGTGTTGTAGATGAGAACGCTCGACAGAAACAATAAAATCATTAGTTCATGGCTCATGGAAAACCTGGACATCTTATCATTTGTTGGAAAAGAGGACCTATCGAAAAGACTTACTTTCGTTTTGGATTTATTGATGGTTCTTGGATTCATGGATCTAGTCTAATGGCTAATCAGTTAGGATCAGTAACAACAACAGCAAATCATCAGCGCTATATGGCCCCAGTGCTTGAACTTTTCTCCATATGCTATGAAGAGATCACTGTAGTCCGTTCTACCCCTGCAGCAACACTATTTTCAGGTCCTGTATAATTCTGGGAAGTGGAAGAAGGCGAGTTATAATTATTTTTCTAACAGCACCCCAGGTATGTTCTAAGAATTTTAATTTTGAAGATCTGACTGACAAAACTTTCTAGAAAACCATCCACTTGATTAGCTTTATATGGACGAGTGATGTCGTATATAACTGGGTGCAAACTACACTCCTGAAAGGTGAGCATAGAGAGCTACGATTTCTTCCCCTCTACCTCGCAACAGTCACAGAGCCTGTTTTCAAAGACTTGAAGAGCTTAGCATCCGCCCAACATGATACTTGACCACACCTTCAAAGAAAATGGTTCTCTATCTATGGTTGAGTCAAAGTCCATATACTTCTTACTAAAGTAAACGGGTTCTCTTTTGTGGTGACGTGAGCGAGACAAAAATAACACATTTTCTCTCACCTACAACGAGATCTTTGAACCCTCTATTTAACTTTTTACAGGCGAAGTTGGCTCTCATTTCATTTTTATGGAGGACAACGCTCGTCCGCGTAGGATTAATCTGGTGGATGGTTTTCAGGAAAGTGAGGATATTAACCTGATGAATTGATCAACTACAGCTTCATACCCTATCCTCTCAAATCTCCTAGACATCATATCCGTGTTGTTCGTACCTACTACCACAGGTCCCACTCCTGCAGAAATGTTGACTCGTAAATTACCATATTTCTAGTATAATGTAACATTATTAGAGCTGTATGTCTATTTAAGGAGACCATACTCGATTTGTCTCCCTTTTAATCAGTCCTACAATTCTGTTTAAAAGTTTCTGGGCCGATGAGCACTATTTTGCGTATTTATCCTAACTATTTTGTTTTTAATATTATACCAAGTTAGGTCAACGACATGGGAAGGTGCAGTTAATTTATATCAAATTTCAGTTAACATTAAATTGAAGAATATCAGTGCGTTTACGTGGTATAGATCACTTGTGATCATCAGTTGTAAGGTAATTTCATTGGGTTTAATCCATGTGTCACTACCATGGAGAAGCCCATTAAATTTACATAGATACTCAAATTAAAATAAAAAATTAAACCTATCATTACCCATCAAACCTAATTGTCGCGAGAGTCCGTCAGTGAATGTTTAGGTCACTGAAACCTATAGTCTGAGAATGAGGACAGTGCAGTGAATTCAGATATATTTTAAAATTAGTTAAATCGAAACATACCGAGGCTTTAGAATACTCATCAGTAACCTATAAGTTGAAGATCGCGTGCTGATGGCTTGGTAAAGATCACTCGTCACACGTTGTGACAGCACAATAAATTGAAATAGTTAAACTATAATTAAATCGAAGTGCGTTGCTTGTCAAGGCTGTGCGTCTTCAATGCCCATGAACTATAATAATTGTTATCGACGATGAGTCCTTTCCTTGAGTGTCACTTTGACAGAATCAGGGGTCACCCTTTTCAGGCTGTGAAGTAAATTTAGATGGAGTTTTAAATTAAAACTATATAAAAGCGAAATTTTACCCATGTAAGGTATTAGTTACTGGTGACCTATAGGCTGATGAAGATCTAGATGTCATCACTCGATACTTGTAACCACTGGATAACTAGTTTGGGGCAATGCAGTAAATTTAGTAGATTTTATTCAATTAAAATGAAACTTATGCATTACCAGAGCCTTCAAGGCAGTTGGTAACTAATGATCTACAGCAAAGTAAGTTTGAATAAGCTTTGAGGTTCAACTCTTTAAATCTTTAATCTTAAAGTTCTAACTCCTAACCCCACGAACACTTAACAAGCGAATAATCGCTCAAGTGTGAACAGAACACGTGAGACTTCAAAAGGGTTTAAAACCCTTTATTCAGTATATTTACAATCAGTTCCGAGTTGGAACTTTACATAAAGCCGCCACTCGGGCTTGAACTTAAATACTAATAATTTGAACTAAAACTAGCTTTACTAAAGCTCTTAATTTATATAGCCGAAGCTATCAAAATCTAACTAGTTGGCTCCTAAGTATTAATTAAATCGGCGAAGCCTAGCAAGGGCCTAAGATATGGTCAAGCGTATTAATAGCTAAGAGAGATGTAGCCAGAAGGCAAACGCGCGCTAGTCAGGAAATCAGACTCTTTCTGTTGAAGTCGGTTAAGTTACGACTTAAACAGTACTCATTCTCATTTGCATTATCTGCGTTTCTGAACTCACATTCTGGCAGGAAATTGTAAGTTGAAATTAGAATAAGATGGGAAAGATACAAAACTTATAATAACTGTTAATTAACATAAGGTAAACCTTACAAAGCTTTCAAAATAAAATTAAACTGGAGAGAGTTGAGGCCGTCAAAGCTGTTGGTCGCTGATGACCTACAAATTGATCACTGGTGATTTACGCTTTCATCAATAGTAAATTATTGTTACTAGTCAGCTCATGAGCTGGCTAGTTTAATGATGTACAACAAATTTAGATCAATACTAAAATTAATAAAAAGCAAAGGGCATTATTGGTCCCACTGTTCATTGTCAAACTCATAATCGTCAAGGTCATAATCAACGGTGACCTGTAAGGGTGGCGTTTCAATTCCCAACGTAGGGCAGAGCAGTGTTGTTGTATTTCAAATTACTTTAATTCATCCATCAAAACCTTACATATCTCCAGAATTGAGATGTTATTGATAATACCGATAAGTAACTGAAATCCTTTCCAGATTATAGAAGTTTGAATTTCTTCAAAACAATATAACACAAAATATGCAAAACTCTAATAACTAACATTGCGTTTACACCCGGAAATTCAGCAGAAACGTCAATGCTGCTAATAAGAAAATTTTTAATCTTTTCCATTATTTAGTTAGTTGCCAATGCTTAGCGTTTTGTAGGTAGGTGATCAATTGACGTAACACATGCCATCGCATTCAAAGGAATTACGGATGACAGAATTTCTTCTCACGAAATAAATGATTCCCAATCACGAAACACACGCACAGCGATAAACAATTCATTGGTGAAAGTCTGAATTTTATGCAACCCTTTCTTTATCAGGCAGGTGCTTCAACTGACATTATCATAGCATTCCGTCTATTGGTACGATTATATATAAGGAAGCCAACGGTTGGTTTACAGTACTTAAGCTGCTAATTCAATTTTTTTCTTCTTTGAACCGATTTCGAAGGACTTCATAGTTTAAGTAAACATCATTTGGCAACAGCTAATTAGTACCTTATTATGGTAAGTTCAATTCAATATCAGAAGTTCTGGTTATTTTTATAGAAAAATTAATCTTCTGAAACTTTTACTGTTTGCGATTTAATAGTTATTCGTAATGCTTTTATATTTAAGAACTAATGTCACTTTTTCTGGTATTTCTGGTATTTCTTATAAGTATTAAGCTACAGAAAACTTTTTAATGTAAGATCCACAGAATCTCATGTGCCATATTAAGAGTATGAACAGATTTATTAATTTTTTATCAACATTACATAAATTTTAAGCGTAATTATTCTAAAATTAATATGAGCAAATATTAAGAAGAAAAAATTTGTAATATTAAAAGTAATTTAAAATATCACATCATAACTTGTCAAGAATGATTATGTTGACTTGAATATCAGAATATCTCTCATGTAAAAGGCACTTCTTTCCTCTAAGGCCTTTCATAAGAAAAATGACGTTTTCAGTAATGACTCTGTCTTAAAGCGGGTAAAATCTTCACCACCAGGATTTGACGATTGGGTCCTCTACTGCCCAATCGCCCTTTAAAAGGGGGAGTATATAAGGTATTTCACTAAACTTCTAGGCATGCCTTCGCGGCGTAGTGGTCAGCGCGCTCGGCGTGTATTCGAGAAGTCCGTGGTTCGAGTCCCGGCGAGGGTAATGCCCATTTTTCACGTTTCCTGCTTCGAGTCTCTGCAAATGAACATTAAAAGGAATGAGAGCTAAGCACACCCTCAATCAGTAATTTACACCTCAAGTATTTTTTGTGCAGGTCATATTAGTCTTTCAAGAAGCTGCCACACTGCGTGGCCTTCTCAGCGCCACTCAGCCTTCTCTAAAGCAATGATTTCTGTGGGAGACGTAAAAGTCGTTAAATCCGGATGACTAACTACAGTCCACAAGTTTTTGAGTTCAGGTTCTGATTGCCTGAAAGCTTTGGCATTGTCCGTCAAGACTTGAGAACACAGATCTAAACGAGCCATGAATGAACCGTCGAAACGCAAGAAGAAAGGTTTCTGCTGCCATGCTGCCAATAAATTCTAAATGAAAAGCTCGAGTTACTCCAGAAGTAAAAAATAGTGGTTTTTTTCTCGTCAACTTCTGAATAAAATGGTTCCCCAAAATTTATGCTTATTATAGAAACAGTGTTAACTTTCTATTCGAATTTCTGGTAAAGGAGCGATAACTTGCACATCAGGAGAAGAAATGAATCGTTTCTACAGAACAGTTTGTCTTCCTTTAATTATCCAGCACCTTTAGAGTAACTCTATAAACGTTTCGGAAATCTCACCGTGAAACACTTTGGTGTTTACATCCGAGACTAACATATTCACGAAGGGATGCTTTGCAGGCGTAATAAAGCCGACAAAACAATTAGCAGGTAAGTAATTTTCGACTTCTGAAGTCTTCCACCAGCGCTCAATATCCAGGCTTCATCAAGGAAATGATTCAATCCTAAAGCCGACGAAGTTTCTGAAATTGGTTTACCTTGAGTTAAACAGGATGATTCTTCAGCAGAAACTGCTCTGAACAGTTTTTATCCAGATAATTTTGGTACCAGCAATTTCTTCAGCACTTTGTTCTTTGCAACATTTAGTTTCATTTCTAGTGTTGTATGTGAATCAGAGTACTCAACTGGTAATACTAAAGAATTTTTGCAAGTTACTACACATAAATGTAGTAACTCGCACATAAGTGTAGTCACACATAAGTGTAGTAAAATCCAATAAAGACATCATATTCGATTGAATTTCACTCACAAAGATTATATTTCAAGCAGTTTAGTTCTTTTCCGCAAGTTACTTCTGGAGACACCTTTGAAGAAATTTCATAGAGTTCTATGGCCACTCTTTCTTCATTGATGAACCTATTCCGGACCTTCCAGCCAAAACCGGACTGGACGAGAACTTTTCAATGGTAGCTCCTTGTGATAAGTAATTTGTGGGATCATCCATTGCTTTACGCTGAATGTCAATCTTCAGGATCAGTTCCGAAATAGATTTTGGATACTCATTTCGATATAAAAAGTTTGTATTTTGAAACTTTTCCTTTAATCCAATGAACAGTGATTAAAGAATCCCTCGTTAAATGTACTTTAGAAATTGGAAATTGAAAACTCGTTTTCAAATACTGGAAAATGATAGAAATACAGACAGCTCCCATTAGTTCAACTCTTGGTAATGTCAACATTTTAAGTACTGAAATTCTAGATTTCTCAGTCATAAAACTCGTGTAAATACAATTGTAGCTTACCAAAAATACCCAATTGTTCGGAACGCTCTACAACTAGAGTCGTAATATATATGCAGTTTTAATGTTTTCGCTAACTGCAATGGAACGTTATCTTCACTCTAATGTCAACGTTTTCAAAATATGAATGTGAGAGCACCAATTTTCTCATTTTTTCTTCAGTCTAGTTGAAAGTTAATCGTCCCATCCTAAGCCATAAATACAACTGGGTTGAATATTTTTGATTCCGTTGGAAATGCGTTACGTTTTGAATTGTACAAATTATCTCTGATGACAAAAAGGGGTTTCTTAGCTAATTTAAATGATCTTCTTCGCTGTTCTGTATTATTTCTAATACCTCCAAAGGATATGCATTTGATTCCTCATCTCAGACATACCTCGTTCGTGCCATAATTTTCTCAACTCATCCGAATTCGTTTTAACTTTATTGAATTTATGTTCTCGTCTTTAAGCATTCCCTCAGCGCTCTGAGAAAATTATAAAACTTTATCTTTTGTATTTGCACCATAAAAAGGGGCATCGCATAAAGTGCTGAGGTAAGTATTTCAAAACTTTCTCGCTGCTCATGTGTATATTTTCGAATATGGTAATTACTATTCACAGTAAGGGTTTGAAATTCACTGTCACTCAAAAGAGCATGTTCTAGTCATTCGCAAAATTTCAGAAGCTTTTATATCAGTTTGATCTGGAAACTAGAAAAATCACAGGTAGTCTGTATTCTCTTCGGCTATTCGTACGAACAAAAATATTTCCCGGAAATTACTGCTGAATGCACATTCATGTGCTGGAAATCATGAGATCACATCTAAAATTCTGGGATTCAACGGTGGTCCAAGATTCAGACATTTATTAAGAGACTTGCAATCTTTACCTTTTCACGATGCATCGAATACTAATCTAACTTTTGTAGTGCCCATTTCCGAATTTAAACAGCTGAATGAGAATTCCTTTCGAAGAAGAAAGAGTACTCCTCAACAATATTTAAATGCAATCGTTTCTCAACAATGTTCTTATATTCATTACACACCCAATCACATCCTTTCATTTTTGCAATCAAGTAATGAAATCGCCATTTTGCTATCGAAGAATTTCCATTCAAACTGCCTGGCCTTTCCTCCCAGAAGAGTTTAGTAATATAATCCATTTTCAAATTTTAAATTACTTTTGAATTGGTAAATGAATTTCTCATCTTTAATAAATCATAAAAAGTCGAGAAAATGTTTTATGTTATACTATGTTGTTTAGGTCTGCAAAATTCCAAAGGGGAAACAGTGGCATGTTTCTCTGTAATAAATTTCTAATGACCAAGGAGTAATTACTGACTACATTTAACGTTTCATCAGCGCCTGGGCCTATTATTTACCATTTTTGAACCTGTTATAAGATCGTATTCAATAGCAATTCAGTACTTAACGAGAGAACATATGGAATAGGAGACAGAGTCCTTATCATTCACAGGAAGATTGTATCACGATTGTTATAAAAAGTGTCATCTCATAAGGATGATGATGATGATGCTTCTTTTGCACCTTTATTGCAAAAATCTGATGTAGATAAACCATGACATCCTTATACTATCTATTAAATTATACACATTTTTGCTTCACTTCATTTAAACTTACTTCCTCGAATTATTCTAACTTCATTTGTAGAGACATTCACTACACCAGGAAGGCATGCGAAAAAGTCGGAAGAAATACCTTATATACTCCCCCTTTTAAAGGGCGACAGGGGTTTTGGGGGACCCGATCGCCAAATTCCGGTGGCAGAGAATCATCATCTATCGCCTTTTTAGTTCGGGCACCAGTTGTAGAGTCATTAGGATTTTTTGGGGAAGCAGAAGAATGAAAAATGAGCAACGCCTTCGCCGGGAATCGAACCACAGACCTCTCGGTTACGCGTCGAGTGTGCTGACCACTACACCACGAAGGCATGCAAAGAATGCGGAAGAAGTGCCTTATAAATTAACGACTTCGTAAGGAAATGACTTCAAAAACTGCAAATTTAGAAATTAACATCTTGGTCGGTTTTGTCGTACGTGAGTCAAACTTTTAACTTTTTTTTTTTCATGACGAGTATAAAACTTTCCCAAATATAGGTATACGAACCGGGAGACGGCTTTAAGGGTTAGATTTCGTTATTTGTGGAAAATAATTTTTCTTAAGTTTGCCAAAACATGAATATTTTTGTCATTTAAAACACTTTTGTAACCGGAAATATATGACTATGACCAAAGACTGCGAAAATAAAGCCCATTAAAGACTTTATTTTATAAGCATGGTAAGCAAGTACGTATATACATGCATACATATATACTTTTGATTTGGCCGATTGCAATACAAAAAGGGAGGTGCACAACTAGATGACAACAACAGTCCCATATACAAAATTTCATCGTTCTACGGCTAATCGTTTCTTAGTTGAGCGAGATACATAGATACATACGTACGTACGTACATATGTCCCAAAAAACTCTCTTTGGAATATGCTTTAAATCCATTTTACAATCTGTTTTAGAACGAAACAGTCCTTTATTCTGTCCGTACATATAGAGCTCACGCAAAAAAGTCATCCAGATGGATTCGGGAACAATCAAAATAGATATTTCTATTGAAATATGACACGCGCAATTTTTCGCGATTACAATACTTTGTTTACTTCGTACGAGGAAATAAAAATGATTAAGCGGATATGAGAAGAAGAAAGATCTGAAAAAAATGTATATAATAGTAATTAACGATTTGGTTACTTCTACAGAAAATACAAACACAAAACTCTTATCAGATTGAAAAACAACGAATTTTTCAATTTTAAATAACCTACAGATAGTTAAAAACTATCTTTTGAAAATACAAATAAGAAAATATGCTTTGAAATGTAAAAACATCTTAAGAATTTATATTTAATCATAGGTAATGATTATATCAGGTTATGTGCATTCGAAAGAAAACAAATTAGTCTCTAATTTTACACGAAATGAAATTCGAAAGAGCAATTATATTAAAACAAAGTAAAAACTATATTTAAGTAAATAAAATACTTTTTCTTCTTCTACCTACTCTTGAATTTTATAAAATAATCATACAGCTTAATTTAAATCATGTTTTTAACCTCGCTTTAGAAGTCTTCCCACTTAACAACTATGTCTATATATCTAAGTAACAGACAGCTCAACATAGGTAGATAAGCAGTTATAAATATTATGCATGTTCATCGAATTAGTTAAATTAATATGGTTTACTGATCGGTTAATATTTTAATATCGGTATAAAATTTTAAATTGACATAATAAAGAAGAACTTCATTATCATTAAGTAGAATATTGATGAAGCTGCTGAAAACGAACTTACTTGTAATTTGCTCCAGGAAAAGCCGTCACTTATTTTTCTGCTTTAATTCTTCTTCCCTAAGCTTCTTTCTTTTCTAATAGGCCCTAAGCTGAAACTTTTGAATAGTTAGTGTCCCGTCCCCAGTTTAATGACAGGCTACCACTGGGGGGTATCAGTGAAAAGTAGCAAAAGATACTTAAAATGCATATGAATTTCTTGTAAAATTAGAAGCAAAGATAATCTGGTACATCCCTATGCACACTTTATGTTTGCCTCGTCTGAAAAACATGTACCATATTGGCATCTGATTACGCCAACGCCTATTCACTAGAGTACCACCTCTTTGAGTCTTTGTTGTATTGCGTCCCGTTTCCTCCGGAAGAGACATCCTATTAAACCTCTGTATGTACTTTAGATGAGAAAAGAAACGCGTCACTGTGAATTATGGCCTTAAACGCGTTCTTTTGAAAAATTCTAATGCGTAATTTGAATAAGTCCCAGCTTTTGGGGATGAAAGTTAAGGATTAATCTTCAGACGAATTTGAATTGCATTCTATTTCAATATAAACCCAGGTTTTTACATAGTAATATATGTCCTGCTGCAAAAGAAAAAACATCAGAAATAATCTAAAATGACTTGAAACGAAACTTTGAATCTGGAACTTAGTAGTAATAGTACATAACTAGTCAAGCTGAAGGCCTCGATGTGAAGACTGTCTTAATCATTTAGTTAAATCTATATAAATTCAGATGCAACAAATTCTACAAATCTGGAAGATTTTCATACCCTTAGGTATCAGAACACCTTTCACATGAAGAATAAAAGCAGATAAATAATAAACACAATAAAAACCTCTTAATCTGTAATTAGCCTTGTTTCTTTCTCGCTCTATCGTAGCCAAATCTGTAACCAAGTACGATTTAGATACACGAAATTCTGTTTGCGTTAGAACTCATCTTCATTCACATGATGAGGAGAGATGAAATAGGAAAAGAAAAAAATCTTGAACTAAAACAAATATTGATTGTTGAAATACTGTTAATATTGTCTTAATATAAATGAGCAACGTTCCAGTTAGTGTGGTACCAAACCATCGACCGATCTAGATTTGTATTCAAAATAAAGTACAGGTATTTTTGACAGTATTGTCTTTCTGAATAGGGGAATTGAAAATGTATTGTTATGTAGTGATTTTAGAGCACCTGTATAGCTCCTGTTTTTGTATTCGACACCTTGCACCAGTATATAATTAATTATTCGAAAAAATATGTTGCTGATGACATGTTGCTGAATGACATATTAACTTCTTCAATCATTATGTTGCTTATAAAGCGCTAACGTATATATATATATGTGTGTGTGTCAGATATACGAAAATAGGATAGCTGCTTTAAAAACTAATTGGCGGTCTCAAAATTACTTTTCTAAATTTGGTGATTTTCCCCTAAATTCATCTGTTTTTTCGAATTCGAGATTTTTCTACGTTACGTAACGCTGCTTGAAAAGTGCAAACCAAAAATAATACAAACTAATCATAGCTTGTCTCTAGAATCGCACGTTCTTTGCTAGCTTCTGCCTTGCTAACAGCTCCTCGCTTTGCTTCCCCGTCTAAAAGAATGTTGCCCCCGTTAACCGGTGTATATGAGAAATTATTGTAATTGTTTATAATCAAAAAGTATACTGTATACGAAGAATGTTTCTAATGTGCCTGGAAATAAATATGGTAATTAGCTGAACTTGGATCGTGTCAAAATCTTCTTCCATCTTTCCACTCGACTATTAAAAGCTACAAGAAGTACGGGTGTTAATTGCGCATCAAAAAATCCACGCTCGGTTACGATGACTGCAAGCTGATTCCTCTTCTGTGTTTTCCCGAATCACATATATATATATATATATATATATATAACAAATACAAATTCTCTGTATTGGTAGACCATCTGAAAGTTTATTAATTATTTTTCCCTCTCTTTGATTAATGCAGCTAATGCTAATTGCAGATATATGTCGTCAGTTCCCCGACAAAAGACTCATGCCTTCCAGCAGAATTATTGCTTCCTTCGTATATGCTTTCATGGTGGATGTGGTTAGTTATGCCTATATAGCAAACCAAAAGATGCGTGGGTTGAATACTATAGAGAGAAAGATTAATTTTTAGATTTCTTACTTCAAGAAAGCTCTAATAACCTTTATAGTGGTTATTAGAGTTTTCTTAAATTGGTTAATTAAGTTCTATTCTCCTTCTGATTAATTTCCTTTCAATGTTACAGATAAAAATACATCAACATTGTCTTTTAAAACTTCTGTGAATTTGCATATGTATAAAATTCAAACGAGAGAGGGAATTGGTTTTTGAATATAATTCCTTATATACTGATTTTCATTTCTGTTACTGATGAAAAATGTTTTGTAAAAATGACAGTATCATTATTTATTTTCGATATTTTTCTCACTGCAGTGATATTTTATAGTGGCACTCCAACAAAACTGCAGCAAACTACCCACCAGATGAATTTGCTCGACTGGATCTCATGCCTCTATCCAGTCACCCTTTAAATAGGAAAGAATGTAAGGAATTATCACAGTCTTCCATCAGTGATCAGCCGTCGTAAAGGTTAGCACGTCTACCAAGCAAATCGGAAATTTCGTGTTTCAAATCCCGTTAAGATGTCTGATTTTTTTTAATTTTCTGTGTCGAAAAGGATCTAATGATGCATTCTTAGAAGCGGAGCGTAATCCTACTTTAATATACGAACTGAATTTCCTTCAATCTGAAATGGTTAATTAAGTTCTATTCTCCTTCTGATTAGTTTCCTTTCAATGTTACACATAAAAAAAATACATCAACATTGTCTTTTAAAACTTCTGTGAATTTGCATATTGATAAAATTCAAACGAGAGAGGGAATTGGTTTTTGAATATCATTCCTTATACACTGATTTTCATTTCTGTCACTGATAAAAAATGTTTTGTAAAAATGACAGTATCATTATTTATTTTCGATATTTTTCTCACTGCAGTGATATTTTTATTATTATCATTGTTACTAAAATCAAGCTTAAAGCTCGGAGACATAAATCAAGCTCTAGCAACTTGCTGTTGGTTATTATTTTTTTTTTCATTTTTCAGATAATATTGAAATATGAAGAGAAGATTTTAAAATATCAAAGGAAGAACTAAATTGTAAAACTATAATAATGCGTCATTTTTAGTATAGTGCTTTTGGAAATAACAAGTCATAGTCGTCGGGGATGTTCTTTGCATGGTTAATTATTAATTCAGCAAGCATAAGACTACCTACAGTAAGTTGTTTATAGTAGAAGACATGTCTGTTTATAGTAGAAGGCATGTCTGTTGCGTTAACCTTTTAGCAAAGTTAGAGCAACTGTTTTATTAATGCTCTGACTTAAAGCAACCTTTTTATTAACACTTTGACTGCCGCGTCAGCCGTATTCGAATGAAGGCAAAAATTTTAATCAAGCTGCGTCATCCATATTTGGGTGACAGCCTTTTCAGTACTCACGAGGTAAAGTAGGTTGTAAGGTGTTTTCTTCCACCTTCCAGCATACCTTCTGGATGTAACGGTAGCACACTCGGCGCGTGTTCGAGAGGTCCAGGTTCGAGTCTTGGTGAGGGCATTGCACATATTTCACTTCTCCTGCTTAAAAAATAACCTAATGACTCTACAGGGGTTCCCGAACTAAAATGTGGTAGACAATAATTCTTCACCAACAAGATTTTTGGATTGTGTCCCCTAATCACCAGTTACCCTTTAAAAGGGGTTCTGCCGCCTTCCAGCATGCCTTCGTGATGTAACGGTAGCACACTCGGCGCGTATTCGAGAGGCCCAGGTTTGAGTTCTGGCTAGGGCTTTGCATATTTTTCACGTCTCCTGCATAAAACTAACCTAATGACAAGGTATTTGAAAAAAAAAATAGCTATTGAAAGAAAGAAACGAAAATGATCGCTGCCGGCAGCTAAATGTATTCCGTTCACTAAGCTGATTTGCGCTTGTGCGCTATGAATTTTTCTATTTTCTTAAACAACCAATTCTTTGCAAATATGATCAGCATTATCTACACCACATTTATTATAACTGCATTTATCAGTACTCGAACCAGAATCTGAAATGTAATTTTGTTTATTATTATCTTTCTGAAAAAGCTTTAAAAGTTCCTCATCGCTAATTTTCGAATTTTAGTAAGCCTCGTGACAGGTTTCTTCTTCACTGCTATATAATTCGCTTAAGAGTTACTCTTTCATTTTTTCTTTTAGACACTTGAAAAATTTGCAGCAACTATTTTAACAAAAAAAATTTCAACCATTTGTCACTACAGAAAAAAATATTTAGAAAATAAGAAATAATTTTTGAATCTCACACACTTTCTTAGACATTTCGTTCTTGGCAAAAAATTTGAAACTGAACGTATGCCCCAAAATGTTTCGTTCTAGACGTTCTAAACTCCTACGATCAGAAACAACGCATGGTATCGCAACGCTCATGGCCTAAAGGAGATTTTTCTCACAAACTCGTGTGGCAGTCAACGTGTTAAACTGAATGTTGACAGAAATGGCACTACTTGTGCTACAAATAAACCACTACTTGAGGAGGTGTAATTTCATCAATAACAGCTACTTAAATTTAAAAGTAGATAAAAGTAGTCTAAGACTACACAATCAAATAAACGAACTATAAGCTTGCTCAACTAGCTTTGTCATGGTTTAAGCTTTAAATAATCGGTTGCAAGAGAATGCAACGCTGCGATAATTACATTTGGGTAGAACTGACAAAATCTCTCTCTCTATCTCTCTAAAATGAAAAACCCTCAAATTAAATGCACTTAAAGCTAATTTTGTACTCTAGTAAACAATACGAAAAGTAGAAGTTAAAGATCGAAATCATAATAACTGGCTAATTAACCTAAGAATCTTGCAGAATGAATAATATAGAAAGTTTATATATTCCTTCTTTTCTGACAACTGAATTCTTAACTGAAGTTTACATTGGATTTAATTTCGTGCATATTCCATACTTATCTTTAAATATACAGTTACAGCTAAAATGGTTTATGTTTTATAAATGGTCTGTATTCTTTAAAGATTTAAATAATATTAACAAACAAATATTCTCGGCAAATGTGATAATTTAGAAAAAAGTAAAATTTGTTTATGTGAGGATGAAAAAAACTTCCATTTTCGGTTACACGTGTCTACAAGATTCATATTCAGAAAACACTTAAAAGCAGATTTTTTTTTTAATTAACAGTTTTCAGACTTTTAATCCGAAAACTTAATTCGGTTAATCCCATTCTATCACTAACAGTTCTATTTCTAATCGTATTAATTTATTTATTGAAGATTCTTATTGAAACATTTCGCATTGCTTTTGCTTCTGACATTAAAATTGCATGTTGTTCTTTCTGTTATGCCAAAAACTTCTCAGATTTTACAATGAAACACTCATCAAAAGTTTGCTGTTTCATGATTTGCAAGGAATTTGTTGTATTTTCTTCCACTTACTAACAGCCTGGAAAAAGAACTCTTCTTACTTTTCCAAAATTAAGAAATTCTGGGGGGGGGGGAGGTGAGAAGTCTCGGCATAAATCTTAAGAATGAAATTTTATGCTTGTTAAGCATCTTAAAGATTTAGGATTTTGCAAAAATTTCACATCTGTTTTTTCACAATGACTTTAGTATTCTTTAATATTTTGACTACATAATCAATCCAAACACGAATCTTTGAGGAAATTCAAGCTTCATTTCTAACATCATTCACGTCAAGCTCAACGTCGTCTGCTGCAGTAAATTTCTAAAATGTGGTTCAAGCAGAAATCTTTCATATATTATGGTTTCTGGTAGGAAAAAGAGACTTTCACAGAGTTATTTGGAATACTTATGAATTTTAGTCAGTGCCTTGAGAAGTTACTTCATGTGAGGGAACACGTAACTTTATGTAAAGCACTTGGAAAAGATCTTTTTCCCCCTAATAAGACTTTGAATTTTGCTGCAAAGTCAAAAGCATCTTAGTGACTAATACTTTTGTATTTAGTTTTAATTGTTGTTGTGCTATCAACACATATACTAAATACAGGATTTAATATACTAATCCTACTGACCAAGAAGCAAACTAATACTTCAGTCTCCAAAAATCTTCCATTCATAATCTTTGGATTTTATATACTGTTCGGACTTTAATAATTTTAGAGAAGTTTATTTTGGTTTGGTTTTATGTGATTACGGCAATGTCTCGAGGGCTATCTGCCTAAGGGGATTGATGCCTTCGTGAAGGGACTTCTAAGGGAAACTGGCTCGTATACACTTTAAAAAGGTTATGAGTGGCAACAGATATAAAGACATACATGATCTCAGTGTGCAAAAATTAATTAAAAGCGTTTTTTTGAAAACTCAATTGAAAATTACGCTAGCATTCATAAGTTATAATGAAAAAAAGCAAAATTTACGAGTTCTATGTGAATCTGAAAAGAAATGCATAAAACATTTCAATACGAATAAAACAACCAACAACCAATTCCAAGCAACAACCAATTTATAAATAACTTTCTGTTGCCAAACCAGGAAACAAAAACTTCTGACACTGTAAGTTAATACGTATGACATCATGATTTAAATTTAACGTAATATAACAACTTTTCTTCAACGTCAATAAAAGGATTAACGTAGGAATAACATATCGTGTCAATTATCCTAATCTGAAACAAAAAAGTTGACAACAGCAGCTATTTATTTAAATGCTGACATTAACGAAAAATTTCGACATGCAATCGCGTGCTTTCTTCAACGTCAGAGTATGACCTTATATAATAATAATATGTTTAATGTTTGTCAATGCTTTTTTTATTTTATATTCTGTAAAACTTATGAATTTTTTCTTAACAAACTCTAATATTTGAAAGCGAGCAGTGGCAACACTTTTCGAAATAAATCATTTTTATCTCCAACTTGCGGAACTGTTGCCACTCGGAAAAATCGGTGCGAAAAGTAGTGTTATTAGAGTTTATAGTTAATATCTCAGCTGATTAAAGTCGTATGAAGATAAGAATGTTGTAATGGCTTTTCACGAATTTTTGGAATCCGAGGGAGTACCCTTGTTGAAACAAAACTCCTGTCCGTTCCGGAGAAGATTATGTTAGCAAACAATCAAACGGACAGACGCGCACAGATTTTAATAATGTAAGGTTGGTAATAAATTCTCTCATTTTGAATTCGTCTCACAAAATGGCATTAAAAGAGCTAAAATCTTTTAAAAAAAAGTTTTTCATTTCAGCTCTGCATCGGTAATCATAACATATAATTATCTGATTTTTCAAAGTCACTCCAGTTTTAGTCATATATATTTTGGGAAATAAATTTCAATTTCCAACTCCCTTGTTCGTAAGAAAAGTTGGCGTACTACCATCAGGAGTAAAAAAAAATTTACCTCTTCTAACCGAGGCGACTCTAAAGAAACACGCTAAGTCGATTTTGTAGTATCATCAAATTATTTATTTCTATTTCAAGGAAAACAAAAACTGAATATTTAGCAGTTTATCAGTTTAATTCATGAATTTCAAACCGTTTTGACAACACGTTATTAATGCTAGGAAAAAAAAATTACTAACAAAATAAGGAAATTTTCCTCACTGTATCATCACTTTTAAAACAAATTTTCGTTACTTTCCTTCTTAAAATGGAAATAAGTATTTGAAGAAGCCAAAAAGAATAAACATTTTTTGTCATAAAAAGCTGTAGTGTGTTATAATTGTATACATGAGTATTCATCTCAAATCCAGTTCAACGACACATATTTTTAGTTTTTGTATTCATAATTTTTTGCGTAAGTAATATCATTCACGAAGCATAATTTCTATTTGGGGATATGATGATGGAGTACATCGAAATAAAAGGAAATTTAAATATCCCTTCGAACTTTCCCTTTACACTCGATAGTTACATATAAAATAGCAAAAACAGAATCACTAAGAGAATGCGATTAATGTCAGTATATACATAAGGGAAATTATTAATGTCAGTATGTGCATAGCTCAAAAGTTTAACATTTAACAACATTAGATATCGGACATAAATTAGTTTCCCGTTATTTAATTAACTAATTGCACATTGTTAAAAGAGAAACTTTATTTCTTGCAATAAATTTTCCTATAGGCTATAGACATTTTTTTCTAAAATATGGATTTTAGTAAAGTAGTACAAGTTTCTCATAACGAGTACGAAACTTGTTTCAGTAGTAGGAGTTTCATGAGTGGCTAACTGAATATAAATTGCTATTTGTATGACTTTCGTAAAGCAGAAATTCCAGTTAGCAAAATGCTCACTACACTTCAATTCAAGCGTAGTATATTTTTTTAGTAAATTTGACTGGAGTATGATAACGGGTTTATTTTTTTAAGTTGTTTTCCAGTTTCTATTTGCAATGAAAGTTTGATATATTTTTATCAAACTTAGGAAATCATTGTAGCAATAATAATAATAATAAGTAAAGAAAGAAAGAAATCTGTTTATGTTTTCGATCGTAAACATATTCAAATATATAACTGGTACCATGAGATTATAATTAGTGATTTTATAATAATTGGAATTTTGCACGTTAAAGATATGAAGCACTTAATTTTAACTCATAAAAAAATAAAAAGGTATAGTTTACTACCTTAAGCCTTTGCTCTACCGAATCCATAGAAAATTAGATTTTGTATTTGCATAAGCTTCCCACAAATCTAGAGTGTTTATAAATGAGCGATGCGGTTTTAAAAATTAATAATAAATCGATGTATTATTTACCTCTGTTAAACCTACACCGTAAGGATTGGCAGCTGTTCAAGTTTGTCATATATGCTACCTGCTGTTTGCTTCTCATGCCTACTGCGCAACCGCAGCGTCAGTTTCCATGATGGAGTCGCAACGGAAAATGCTTCTCGTGTGCTCCGTATTGTGGTGTCCAGATCTGAGGTTTCAGTGCAGGGTGAGTTTCGTGCATTTTTTTTTCGGTATCCCATCCCTCGAGAAAGTGCACGGTCCATTCTTCTTGGAACAAGAAATTGTGATCGGTGACTCAGTTCTAGATATGTTAGAAACCTGGTTCCCCTAGCTGAATGCCAATTGTGATGATTGCATTCTGCAGCTGTATGGTGCTCCGCCGCATTTTTACAGGAATGTATGATAGCTTCATAATCGTGTTCTTCACCAACGCTTGACAAGACGTGCTGCAACAGCAGATAACAACCTTCTCTCCTGGCCACCCCATTCGCCGCATATAACACCATTTGATTCCTTTAAGGATTTGTCAATGACTGAGTTTATATGCCGTCAACGCCAGTGTCCGTTGAGAAAGTTTGTGGTCTGATAAAGCATGCACTGGCGACAGTCACGGCTAACATGTTACACCGAGTATGGGAAGAATTTGATTACCGTGTGTCAGGGAACAGAACAGAATAATATCCATCATAAAAAACTCTTTGATGATATCGGTAGTTAGGAAAGCGGGCACCAAAGTTTTGAGATACGTGGAGTTTAACAGCTTCATCTACGCCCAAGGTCTAAGACTAATTACAATATGCTCTCATTTTGCTAATCACGATTCTTCGTAAGCTAATGTAACGTATAGTAACTAATGAAATTTTATATAATTTATATATCAAGGAGAGAAATTAAATTATTTAGGTACAAAAGGAAGTTGATAACAAAATGAATAGAGATAAAATTTCAAATTCTTTTCTTGTCACCCAAAGATATAAAGGAGTCGTCAGTTTAATAAGTCTAAAATTGCAAAATATTCTAAAGTAAATTATGTCACACCAGACCTCGTATAAGTATGGTCAAGAATACAACTGAAAAAAAATTCAATTTTACTAATTCTTCCATTTGGCTATAGAAATTTTTTTGTATAGCATACATATGTATTGCGTTTGTAGAGCTAAACTTAACTACCTATCTAATCATACTTCTTTAACTCTCCTTGTTCCAATGAATTAAAAGTACATACATCCAGGTGTAAAGACATTTTAACATTAAAATCAAGAAAATGCCTCTTTTTAATGGCAATTTTAGGAAATTTAGGGTTTCTGAACGAAATCCCTGCCGGCTGAACGGTTAACGAATAGGTATTTTTAATCATTCTTCGTAGTTTATAACTTAAACCTAAAACACTGCAGCTATTTGCGCGGTTTCGTGATCTCAAGTATTTAAAGCGGTAAAATACGCAGTCAAATAACTCAATTCTACTTAGTGAGTGTTCTAATTCTATAAAGAAATCAAGCAAATCTACTCCACAGTTTACTCGTAAGCCAAAATGTACAAAGAAGGATCAAGATTCAAGATTCTTAAAGAAATTCTATACTTAGGAGTGATAATCAACAGCAAGTTTTCTTGGGATTCCAAATTTAATGAACTAAAAGTAAAAACTAGTTTCATAGTCTCGAGATTCCGAAAAATGCAGAACTCAGACTGTGGATTAAAACCAACAATTCAAATAATTTGTTATAACACCGTAACAGAAATAATTGTCACATATGTAATAACGCCTTAGGCAACTCTTATGAGAAAAAAAAAAGCATTTCGGCAAAAATATATGATATTCTTATAATCCGCAATGAAATTGATTTTTGCACTACTGTGTACCGTAAACCCTTTGCAGTTTGTTTACCACCCCATGCTAAGTCATGCCACCCTGTTAAGCAGAAAATGGCTTCTTTTTACTATTATGTATTTCGCGCGCTCAATGTTTGTTCCACAGAATCCTTGCTTACCAATGAACTTAATTATTTAAAAGCAGTTGCTATTGACCGAGGATTTTCTCCCGTGATCATTGATAAAGCTGTTAAAAAGTTTTCAGATTCCCATCATAGAAGACATTCCACTGTTAGAAACAATATTAATGACTTTGTCGTGCTTCCATTTTATCCTTCTGTTAGTTATAAGGTTGCACGGATTCTACACAAATTCAATTTCCAGGTCAGTTTCCTCCCTATCAATAAAATTCACGATTCGACTCTAAAAGATTCTGTTTCTGACTTTAATTCTTGGGGAATTTATAGTATATCGTGTCAGTGTGGCTTGAGATATATTGGCCAAAAAAAAAGAGCGTTAAAGTTTCGTATCAAGGAACATGAATCTTATGTCCGAAAAGGCGAAATTAACAGGTCTTCAATAGCGTATCATAGTTGGAAATTTAATCATAATTTTGACTTTGGATCTGCAAAAATTATCCAAAAAGCTTCTTCCGTTGGTGAATTGGATTTTCTTGAGGCTTTTCATATTCACAATGATTTAGCAAGTTTAGTGAACGATTTTAAGTCTAATCCAGTCCTTCCTAGCGCTTTTAAAATTCTATTAACATAATTCTTGATGATTATTTTTCTCGATAGATGGCGTTGCCTCCTCGCGCGTGGTTCTACCCGAGAGTATAAAAAGCCGTTACTCAGCTTTCCCCTTTTCTAAGGCGCTAATAATTTACATCTCAATGCCATGCCCGAAAGGAACTCTCTACGGTTACTGGGAAGTACAGTTCTAAAACTGTAGAAACCCAGTATAACAACTTAAGTATCCAAGTATCTTTCCCCTTCTTGTATTTTGTTCTCCTGATGAGGAGGGACCTGTAGCTGCCTATACAAGGTTGTGTTAGCGAATTTGATTGTCACATTGGCGTGTGTCTCTTCCATTGTCCATTGTAATATCACACCTATTCCTTCTCATTATATGAAGGACGTACAGAACTGTCTCCACCTTTTCATTGCAAGTAATAATGGATATGATGAAACTGCACGTCAGGACGAAAGTTCAAGCAATTAGAACAGGGATCCCCAATCTTTTTATACCTTAGAGTATGTTCTAGAATATCGGTGGGGTGGCGGGCGCATTTATTCTTTCAAGGTAAATTTATGGTTTGACATAGCTAATAAAATACAAAAAGATATTCTAAAAATATAATTTTAGAATATAAAAATTATTGTTGGTATTCTTATGTAAAATAAATAATCACTAAATAGTACAGATAAAAGTTTAAAACTTCTTTGGTTTACAATTGGTTTGTATAAAATTTCTCCATAAAATGTAGTTCGTAAAGTCAATTTGATATTGGGCATTGCACTTTATATGCAACTGCTTCATAATTAGGAGAGTATAGTGATCTTATTCGCAAGTAATCATTAAGATGCCCGTCTCTAAGTCGAGATCTGTTTTTATATTTGTTATTGGAAACAATGATATTTGACATTTTTTAACAAATAAAAAGATCAAAATGATAATTTGGCCGAGAAACCATAACCATGCCTTCAAACTGGGACATTTTCGATCTGGATTGTCCCAGTTCCACTGGGACGTCTGGTAAACCCATTTAAAATTCTAAGCATATAATTATAAACAAATAATTTTTAAACATATACGTTTATATTTTTCTTATTATCTTATTAATTACTATGTAAGGTTTATCCTAATTTTATTAACAGTTATTTTAAGTTTATTCACCTGTCCTATCTTTCTAGTTTCAGCTTACAATTTCCTACCAGAATTTAATTTCAGAAACGCAGTAAATGCCAATGAGTAAAAGTACTATTTAAGTCGATGTTTCGCCGACTTCGAGAGAGAGAGAATCTGAGTTTCTGACTAGAGCGCGTTTGCCTTTTGGCTACGTCTCTCTTAGCTTTGCTACGCTCGACCATACTATAGGCCCTTGTTTGGCTTCGCCGATTTAATCAAGATTTAGGGGCCAATGACTTAGCATCTTGATAGCTTCGGCTATATCCTCAGCCAGTTTCAGTTAAGCTTAGTTTAGTTTAATTTCATAATTATTTAAGTTCAATCCCAAGTGGAGGCTTTGCTGTTCATTCCGAGTTAGGAACTGGTTGTATTTATTCTGAGAAATAATGGGTAGTTAACCCTTTTTAAATCTTACGTATTTGTTCACACACTAAAGCGATTATTCACTTGTTAGTGTTTGTGGAGTTTAAAGACTGAACACTGATTTAAATAAGTAAAAACCCACAACTAATTACAAAAACAATTTTCGTACCATTTTATTGAAAATTTAAATATTTTTTATCGAGGTTATACAGTAGCGGGCACACGTAAAACCGTTGGCGGGCACAATGGTAACACAATGGTATAGGGTGACTTCCTAAACTAGAGCTTAAGCCCTGCAACTCAGGTGTCCCAAGAAATGCTTTAGGTAACAATTTCAGCTTCAACCAAGCTAATCATGAAACAGGAATGCATATGTTGAATGTCACCCAGCTCGAAAAGACCAGTCAGAGCACATCATCACCAGGATGCCCATAACCCATTTTAGCCCATTTTTAGAAGTAAAAAATAATAAAAAGAAAGACGCTGTTTGAAAATGACGAAGCTCCAAATTTAAATGACCCAGAGAAAATATTTAAAAATGATGTGTTCAGTGTAACACTAGGTAAAACTTTGAATTCTTTTTCAGAGAGATTTGAATTGCTAGAAAGTTTCAGAATTACTCAGTTAAAGTAAACTCAAATTTCCATATCAAGGTTTGGAAAGTAATTTAAGGTACTAAGAAAATAATGATATTAATGGATCTGATCTCTTGACCCAGCTAGATTTAGGCAAAGAATCATTTTCTGACTATTTAAACCTTCCAATCGAAATCTATTAGTAACCCTTCCTTTAGCTATTGCTTTTGAATGCAAGAACTTTTCTTCTCTTTGATTATTACTAAAGTCCACTCAGATCACTTAACAAAGTGAGCCAAGATCAAGTAAGAGTACTTCACATGTTACATAGGCGTCGTGATATTTCTGTTGATACCAAAGATATTCCAACTCTTTTTAGAAAGATAAGAGACGCTTGGCAATTAGTTTGTACGTGTATTAAAATCTTTTGTTATAAAATGTGATTTTTCTTTGCGTCAGTTTCTGTATATAATGAAATTTGAAATTAATTTTGAGATATGAGTTGAAGTGGAAGAAGTTTTCTCTCCTCTTGAAAAATGTCTCGCTACGCCCCTCTTCCAAAGAAAACAGTGGAAAGTGCCAGGAAAGGATTGACTGATCTAAAGGCTAGAAAAACCGTGTTTCAGGTACATTAATGTTTCATAATGTGTAATACTGGTTGGTATAAACCGTACTGTTCATTGCATGTTGAAAAAATCAAGATAATAAATTAATTTCTACATTTGTAGTTTTTCGCCCTTTTGAAAATTATAAGGTTTTGCTATTGGAAACTGTAGTTAATCTTTCGGTAGATATTCACTGTGTCAGGAGTATACACCAGAGATTGGAGAAGGGTTCAAAAGACTCTTTATTTGAAACTTAAAAAGGGGAACAGACGCAAAGCTAGTGCTTACAGATCTTCCAGCATTTATGGCGAAAACCTCAAAGTAGAAATTCAAATGTAAAGCTAAATTTAAGTAACTAATAGTCAAAGGCTACACAGTCATTTAAGTTGGCTCGGACTTCACTAGAGTGAAGTGGAGTGTCGGCAAGTATTATGTAAGGCTGAAGACTGGAACTCTTATTTTCAAGTAGCAAACCTAGTAACATGGCCTTCAAGAGGCAGAACGCGCTTTGTCATAATAATCCTAATATCGAACTCATTTGCATTTCGGCGGGAAAACGAAAAGAAAAAAATTATAGTACACATTCCAAACATAAATTAAGTGGTTATTCAAATTACAGAAACCTCGTAAAATCTTTATAATTATACTTAAAAAGGATACCAAACTCCAACTTGTCAGGAGCATCAGCAACAATATGGTTGGCCCCGGCAACAGCACACCAATAAGAGTGTTTTGGGTGTCTGAGATGTGGTTAATGCCTAAGAAATGCTTTAAATTGGAAACAAGGACAGGTAAACTTACAAGAAAAGGGAATTTAAGAAGAACAATTAGATTTAAAACACTACTCCTTTGCATTAGACAGACCCTAAATTCTTTTAATTGAATTTCAGCTTTTCGATAAAATTTTGAATAGGATTTAATTTTTGAGATTAGAGAATGAAAGTTCTTCAAATCGACAAACAAAATGGATCTCCTATAAGAACTGTAGGATGTTTACGCTATAATACAATATCCGCCAGAGTACTATAGAATTTTAGCACCAAAGTTTACTTACTGGCTGTAGCAAAATCAAGTGCGTTATTCTTATCTCTTATAACAGTTTTCTTAATTTCAACGAAAATATTATCCAAAAAAATTTTGGTATGTTGTTCTACTTCGTTCTTTGATTATTCAGTTAATTAACGTAAGAAATATGTTTTTAATGGTTAGTAAAATTTTAGGATATTCGGAAAGATCTAATAAGGAAAATATGTTTTTCCCTGCCTTTCTGCAGAAATTCTTCGACACATACTATAATCCGTAAACGATCCAAATTTTGTAATCCTACAACATAAACTGTTGCCCTACAATAAATATTTCATATTTTCTATGAGTTTTGAGGAATATGACAGTAAGATAGAAGCAATTTAAATAAAACCTGTAACAAATTACAATATTCTCTTTACCCATGCCTTCGTAACGTAGTGGTCAATATATCCAGCTAACAATAAATGGTTGGATTATCGGTTATAACGTGGTTGAGGTTTTTGTTTCTTATATGACGTTTCATATGACGTGACATTATTTCGTTGCTTCATGCTTTCTTATACAAATATAATATCAATTGATTAAAGCAAAATGCATAAACGCTATTTATCTAAGAAGATTAAACCTTCAGGGGGGACTTTTTTTGCCAGAAACAGGTTCATAATGACTTTACACATAAGGAAAACACAAATACACGAATCAGTCAGCCTGTTCGGCTGGATTTGAATTTATGTCAGGTTATAAAGCTCAGTAGTCTTATCCATTTGGTCATTCGCGTTTAGAAAGAATATGGAGTAGAGCTACAACTTACACCAGTTTAATTTTTCCGTCTATGTCATAATTGCTATCCTAAATTATTCACATAATACTTACTCAATAGTTACTCATGAATACTTTACTCATTTTGATTTGAAAGACTATAAATTATTACAAGAAAAAATCTAGTTTTGGATTAACAGTTTCATATTAATGTTGTTTTCTGAGAACGGCAAAAAAAAATTAGTAGTATTTGTTTCTATTTCACGTATTCATACTCTTATGCATGATTTGAGAATTTCAGTATATAATACTACTGCTTTTATAAAATCTTACTTTTTATAACAGCAAATAACAGAAGATTTAATGAGTGGTCCGTAAGGTAACTCTTAAATAATTCCAAAAAGAAACCCGGCCCAACAGCGGCCGAGCGGTAAAGACGCTGAACACTGGTAGTTCGGTCCGAGGTTCGAATCCCGCGAACGGGCTGGCTGCATGGGCGTTTTCGTGGTTTTCCCCATGTGTAACGTGTATACGAGCCAGTTTCCCTTAGAAAGTCCTCCACGAAGGCATCCCTCCCTTTAGGCAGATAGCCCTCGTGTGCTTTGCCATAATTGAATAACCTAACCTAACCAAAAAGAAACCAAAAACATAGAAAAATAATTTAACCATTAAAAAAATCGAAGAATGTTTTCCTTCTCGGCACAATGACTGTAAGCTTACAGTAAACATTAAAAACTAAGGTTCTCAGTTATACCAGCCACATTGATGCGGCTAATGGTACTGATGGAAGATTCGCCAGCAGAAAGTTAGGACTGCTATTTGTTTCTTTTCATTTCCTCCTATGACGTTAGAAACTTTTCTTTGAAAAACTGAACATACTGTCTGGTTTAAATTAAACACCCTGTCCTACAATTAAAAAATTATGCACTGTTTCCTTTGTTGAAACTGCATACCTTTATAAAGATCTCTTGCTTGGTTTACGAATATTTTACGTTACCTTGAAATCCCACAAGCAGCGCACATTGATTTGTAAACATAAGATGTGCATTCTTAAGCTAACATTTAAATAAAAAGGTTTGTTAAAACTTTTTCTGATTCGTCTGGTGCGTTCCAAGACGGAATGATAAGTCCACTGACAGTTTCAATAGGGAACAAATTAAACTAATTAAGGAGTGGAACTCTACATTATAAGGCTTCTTCCAGACGATGACTTTTTTGTCACAAAGTTTTGTACCTTAAAAATTGGAAATCATTAACTCCAGTTACACCTATGTGACAGGTTTAAGTCGTAGAGAATCAGAAAAAGGTAAAGTTACGCATGCGTAAATATGCAACTACTCAGTGAAACCGTCAACCCAATATCAATTTCTTTGTCTGAAGAATCATTATAACCCTGTTCTAACATATTCTTTTCCCTTGTTTATTGTAGTTTGGAGTAACCACATACATTCATAATACGTAAAGCATGGTAGAACAACTTTATTGTACATTAAAAAAGTTAAATAAAATGGTCTTAATTCACATACATGTCGAATGGTTGTTGGACACGATGCTCGCTTCTGGCATCATGCGCAATATTAAACACGCATGTGATTACAAAGATGCTTTGGGTTACTATAACTAACTTTTATGGCAAATGCTTTTGCAGGTTTTCTGCCAGGTGAAACTCTGATAAGACTTAAATTTTTATCCTAACCCATACATTTGGACCACTGCTCGTATTTCCAGCTTTTTCTTTATTATTGCTAAATAAAAGCTAAGTTTAATATCTGAAATAATCTAGAACTTTTTTTCTTTCAGAAAATGTTTAAAAACGTTTTTCAAGGACTTGGCATATTATTTAGCCTTTTGCAATATTTTCAATGTTTTACAATAGCCGACAAATCGAGAGAAACGCCCGTAGTGGAAACTAAACTAGGAAACATTACTGGGACCACTATTGATGTTAATGGTACATTAGTAAATCAGTACCTAGGTGTTCCATATGCGCAGCCTCCAACTGGTGAATTTCGGTTCAAAAAGCCCAGAAAACTTGAAGCATGGGAGAAAACAATTAAAGCAACAGAAGAGCCTCCAGCTTGTATTCAGTATAACCAGGCTCCATATCCATGGTATGATGATAAACCTGGTAAAAGTGAAGATTGTTTGTACCTTAATATTTGGACACCATTGGATGCCAACACTAGTAATCCAAAAGCTGTTTTATACTGGATGTATGGCGGCGGCTTTTTTCTTGGATCAATTCGAATGGACCTGTACAAAGGCCACTTCGTTTCTGCTCTAGGAGATATCATTGTGGTCACAGTTAACTACCGTCTAGGGTCCTTCGGATTTTTGTTTTCGAACACTGACGATGCTCCAGGAAACGTTGGTAAGTTTGGTAAACGTTGGTTAAAACATTTCAAAGTTGAAGTAATGCTTAGAAGTTTTAGCAGAATTAATCTTAGTCACGTTCATTATGTTTAACACATTGGTCGCGGCACGGGGTCACCGGTGACCGACATTTAGTTATTTCAGTAGCGCGGTGAGGGTCATAGGTACCGGCGAAGTAGACTGATCTTTGAGTTATCGTTCAGTGCTGCCTGTCACATTCTGTGTGTATTTCTCTATATAAAGTGACCCACATGCCCCTTCTGCAAATTGCTGAGATTTGGCCTTAGAACAATATTTGAAAGAATCATAAAATGTGCTCGTTTGTAGAGAAACGTGCGAAAAAATAACTCGTTAGGTACAAACGTGGCTTTACGGATATCAAAATAGAAAAATCAAGATTACAAGATAATAAAAGTAATTATGGAACAAGCAAACAAGGCAAGGAGGATGGCAAGGTTACCCTTTCGTGGTGCTGCAGTAAAATTACTCCATTAACTCTAGGATGGGCACTGATAACCGCACATTCAACAAACGTTAAACTTTGATAAAATTGCACCAAAATAATAAAATACTAATAAAAAATCTGAAAGCTTTCAGATTTTACATTACACTAAAAGGACATTTTTAACGTGTTGTGGATTGCCTTTATTTATTAAATATCATGTCCTTCCCACTTAAACCATAAAATTCAGTTCAACAGCAATATCGCAAAATAATTTTCAAATGAACATATCTTTAAAATTTCCGATACACGGTATCGCGGGCTCGAGATAAGAGATAGAAATGTTTTTTTTTCCCCTTCCCTTAGAGTGTTGCCATTGTTCCCTTTGAAATCGTTGAGTTTGTTAATCAAAAATTAGTTAAAATTTCACAAAATATGAAATAGGTAATAAAACAAATTCCAAATTTGAGCTTCCAGATGCCCATATTCGAGTCGAAACGTACGTTATTCAAAATTGGATGATTCTAGGTAACCGTTGTTTCATCATATTGCGAGAGACCCTACATACATTTTACCAGATTCTTCATTGTTTAATTTCTTTAAATATAATACAAGGCTGTACTATATGGTGGCAACAGTTTGAAAAGTTAAACGACAGTTAATGTTTTCAAAGCAAAATACCAAAACGAAATTAATAGCCCTTCTGGGCTAACACCGTTTGGGCTAATTATGTTTATATATCTTCTCAGAATAAGCCTGAAAACCGAAACTCATGTTTCAAACAATTGACGTAAAATTCTATGGCGATCAATGTGTTAAGCAATAGAGAAATTAAATTCATTCTTTTAAAATGTGTAATGCACTTTATGCTACCTAATATTATCAGAGAACTTGTACCTAAATGGATAAGTGTTATATAAAATTTACTTTTAATTAAGTATAAATTTTTATTTGTAATAGTTAACATTTCCCACTAATAAAATATTTTCTGTAATTTTTAATGTACATTTTTTGCATATTCATTCGTATATTAAAATATATAATAAATCATTTTACAGAGCACTTTTGATTCACCAATGAAACGTATTTCGCCTGAAACGTTAATTTAAAAGCAAGGAAAATTTATTTACTTATGTTCGTTGGATTAATAATGGTAATGAACATTTTTCTAGGAAATTATTTTTAAAACTTATAGTAAAATTCATAAGGTAAACCACTACTAAATTTTCATTTATTAAAAAGAAATGGAAAAGGAATTATAACTTTTATATCGAAAATACTAGTTTATATCGAAAATATATCGGAAATACTAGTTTACGATATATACTAATTTTGATAAATACTAGTTTACGATACGATATATATCGAAAATACTAGTTTACGAATTTATATCGAAAATACTAGTTTACGATAACTCAAAGATCAGGCCAATTTTTACATGCATACGTAGAAAGCAAAAATATTTGTTGCACTGCAGATTTAAGTGCTGATATAAATTAAAAGGTGAGTATGCATTATGAGGTGTTTCTCCCGCCCTCTTAGCACGCCTTTGTGGTGTAATGGTCAGCACACTCGGCGCTTATTCGAGAGGTCCGAAGTTTGAGTCCCGGCAAGGGCATTGTTCATTTTTCACTTCTCCTGCTTCAAAAAAGTCCTAATGTCTCTATAGTGACGCCCGAACTAAAAGGTGGTGGATGATGATTCTCCACCACCGGGATTTAAGGGGGAGTATATAAGGTATTTCTACCACCTTCTTAGCATGCCTTCGTGGTCAACACACTCGGGTGTGTCCGAAAGGTCCGAGGTTCGTGTCCCGAAGAGGGCATTGCTCATTTTTCACTTCTGCTGCTTCACAAAAACAAAATCCTAATGACTCTACGGCATTAATTGTAGCTTTTCTTTTTTGACTCGACCTCTCGCATTAGGAAGGGGTGTAACCGACAATGTATGTATGTATAGAAAACTAATGTGAGTCTTGGCAGTTTGCTTCAGTACAGAGCATGACTAAAAGTATATAATATAATAATATAAGTAACGGGGTCGAATTAAGACTCTTAGAGCCCTTAAACACTTCAAGGTTCTGGTGCCACCATATACGTTTGCATTAGTATAACATCTGTTTTGTCTATATTTCTTGTCTGTCAGTCTTGGTTTTTAGTTGCATCATACATTCCTTAGTATATCCGGCAGAGGAAGCGTTTTAGTGTTGCTGCCTTTCCTTGAATCTCTAAGAATCTGTTTGTGATGCCTTCAGTCCCTCGTGCTCAAAGCATGCGCTTATTTTTCCTCACGGTTAATCCGCCTCTGCTTAGATACTCAAATTACCATTGACTAAAAGTGGCAAGATTATATTGATAGGTAATATATCAGTTCCAGATAAGCAAAACTTTAAAAACGGTGGGCGACACTTTAAAACCTGTAGGCGTTCGCATGTTTCGCAATAATCATACTACTGATATATTAAAAAGATAAACTCAAATAGTTAATTTTGCTTTCCATGTGATTAGGTAGATGACATGGTATGAGGTCAGGTACCTCACCAGTTTAAATAAATATATTAGGATCATAGATGATTGATTCAATATTGACTTTTCAGATAAATCGTAGCCACCCAGATGGGAAGGTTGCTCTCTGAGCGGCATTTAAAGATGCTGACTGCCGCACAGAAAGGACCGGGTTAGAATCAAGAAGAAGGCAAGGCAGTTTCGAGGTGGGAAAAGAGAGCTGGCAGATCCTCGGATCCTCCCCCCCCCGGGGTGTTCTCCTTCAAACTGAGGATAGAATTGAGCTTCAAGTTGGACTGTCACTTGTTGATGCTCAAAACTCTGGCCGTCAACAGATGCTGTCTTGTACTTCGTGGGCTTGTTCTCATTGCATCAGACAAGTCAGATTAGTAACAACAACAAATAAATCATATTTTTAATAGTCTGGAACAATCAGATTTATTCGCGTGTGAAGGAAACATAACATATATATTGCATAAAATTAAGCAAAGCAACAAACAGCAATTACAATCTACGCCAAACACAAAGTTCTTCTTTGTCTAATTTTATATTTTACTTTGCCGTGTCTCTTATACCTTCATGTATATATATCAAGTTAGCTCTTTCATAATGTGAAATGTGTTTTCAACAATGGTATATGCAGATAGATATTTTTTATTGATGAGGCATTCAGCAAAGTGGATATGGTTTTTGTCAAAATTACCGCTTGTGGAAGTTTGAAAACCTACATCGATCTCCTCTGCGATGACTAATCTTTTTTAAACAAGCATGAATGTTAAAGCTTACTAAAACATTGTCTTGAAATTAATTGCATGGCTGCAGGAGAATGAAATGCCATGCAGAAGATTCCAGAATAAAGATTCTGGAAGAATGCACTTTGTGATACATGCTTAAAGCATGGATATTATGAGAAAAAAAAATAAAAATCGCTTTGCAAAGTCTAATGTTACATATTTTCTGATTTAAAACGCACAATTCAAATAAAAATCGGGGAATAATTTCAAATATAAGAGTTGCATTTTGCATAAACATTGCTAAACGAAAAAATAATTCCAAACTTTATTTTTTAGGTTCTAAAATATCCGCACAATGTGTTTTTAATGGACTGAATTTTTGTCATTACCTTACGTTAATAATTCAAGCAAATATACTTGCTTTCTAAAACTTACTTAGCTTTTAAATAACAGCTTTATGGTTATCAATTACATGTATTTGTTATATCTGAAATTTCATATGGACAAAAAAATAATTCCTTATTACCGATAAACTTTCCTTGAAAACGCTAGAGCGTAAAACGTCATTGTTAGGAAATCATAATGTTCATTTCAGATTTTTTTTTCAGCGGAAGTTAATTAAATACATCGAAGCAAATTTGTAAGCGCAGATCAACACATTAAGCATTCTACACTAAAATTATTTTACAAGTATTACTTTAGTAGAGCATAAATTCATTTCTGCTCATTGAAAGCATTAGGCCCCCTTCGTTTCGCATCAATGCTTATTCGATAATGAATACTTTTACTTCCTGTTTAATCTGAAACTACAAAGCAAAATCGAGCTTAATAATTCCGTCTCATTTTACAGGAATCTGGGATATTTTGACTGGACTTCAGTGGGTCAATGAGAATATCGAAGCTTTCGGGGGTGATATGAGCAGAATTACGATTGCTGGAGAAAGTGCTGGATCTATTGCAGCAGGGCTACTCTCAGTGTCACCTTTAGCTCAAGGACTTTATAAAAGGCAGATTATGGAAAGCGGTTCACCGGCGTACACAAATGCCGATAATAACTCCCAAAACTTGGATCGAAGTCAATTACTGGCGGAACTAGTTGGATGTGCAAATGAAATTCATTCCATTGTGACGACACCTGACGAAGTTGTAAAATGCTTAAGAGGTATGGTTTAATAAAAGCCTTTTATATGTAGATGTATATATACCTTGCACAAAAAAATGGGACAGTTCTATATCTCCCGTCCTACTGGACCGATGGTCGAAATTTAACTTGCGCTTTCCACTTCTCGAAAGGGCAACTTAGGATATTTATTAGATTTATATATAGCATTGTTCTAACATAGGTAATTTGACATATAATCGGACTTTTTCTGAAATGACATATCAATTTTTTCCATTTCGATTCTACGACTCAAATTATGCCAAAGCGCCAAGTTTTGTAAAAATCGCACGACTAGGTTTTAGAAAAATTAGCTCTTAAAAATTTAGCTCCTCCATGATAATTAAATACGGTGTATATCTATTAATATCTCTTTTTATTAAACTTATTTGATTCTTCCCTTCACGTTTCGAAATTTAGGTTTACTCCAAATAACATTAACCTATTTTTTATGATTTTTTTAATTTCTATTTTTGAGTAATTTTTATAAATTTTTAGAAAAATATTTTGTATTTTAACCTACAAAATTCTAACCATCATCTTAAAGTACTAGATATACTACAGTCATGTCCATAAATTAAGGATAATTCGGAGTCACGCGGAAATCGAACTCTAAAATAAATATATCACCTGTAAAATTACTACACACATCTTCAAGAATCATATGCAAATTTCAGGAAGTAACCAGATGACACCGATGGTACGTCACAATGACGAGAGTGTAAGAGAGTGATATATAAGGAATACAGGCAAAGAAGTAAAATTGTTCGCAGGAGCTTTATAAGCATTTCAGTGCAATAACTGAATAGTTACGACACAAAGGACGCATTTGGATGATTTTTTACGTGGTAGAATTATCGGCCGTCTGGAATGTGGGCGTACCCAACTGGAAGTATCAGACGATCTTGGAATTGCCCAGAGTGTCATCTCCAGGCTTTGGCAACGATTCCAAGATGATGGTAATGTGAGTAGACGTTACAGCACAGGTCGCCCCAGAGTTCCAACGCTGAATGAGGACCGGTATTTGGCAGTTACTGCCAAAAGAAACAGGCGGAGCACAGTCTCAGACCTGTCTCGTCAGCTCTCTTCAGCCACTGGTTCGACAATTTCAAGGCAGACCGTATACAGACGCTTAGGGCAGATTGGTCTATAAGCTCGTAGACCTGTCAGATGCGTTCTACTTACTGCAACTCACTGTCGCCTGCGGTTAGCCTGGAGTAGAGAGCATGCATTGCGGACACCGCAACAGTGGGGTTGTGTGATGTTTTCCGACGAGTCCAGGTTTAGCTTGCAGTCTGATTCTCGCCGGACTTTCATATGGAGAGCTCCAGGTACCCGTTACCACCAAGAAAACATCATTGAACGACACCGTTACGGTGGTGAAGGAGTGCTCGTTTGGGGTGGAATTATTCTGGGGTCAACAACTGACCTGCACGTTTAAATTGGAACCATGACAAGCCAAATCTATTGGGACGTCATTCTGGAACAACATGTACGTTTCTTTCGGAGCACAATTTGTGTTTATGGATGACAATGCCCGTCCTCACTGTGCAAGCATCGTAAGCGAATGCCTTCAATCGGAGGATCTCACTCGTATGGACTGGCCAGCATTCTTACCGGACTTGAATCCAGTAGAGCACGTGTGGGACATACTTGGCCGACGAGTTGCAGCCCGTCAACCTTCTCCTACATGTCTAGCGGAACTTCGGAGAGCATTGCTTTTTGAGTGGTGTAATAACCCCCAAGATCAGATCGATTATTTGATACTCAGCGTGCCTAGGCGTTGTACGGACTGTATTGCATCGTCTGAGAGACATACAATGTATTAACAATCATACCAACCATGAAATATTAGTTTTTTGTAAATAGGGTTTTTTTGTATATTGCTCCAGGGAGAAAAAATCGCTGATTTTTTTAATAATATCAAACATATAGCATCTTTTTTTGCTCTTTAGCTTTTGTTTAATAAATAAGCTTTACAAGTAAGTCAAATTTGTTTTACTTCTAACTCTTCCTTTGCCTGATTTTGCATTATCTTTAATTTATGGACATAAGTGTATTTGTAAGCATATCTGCAAAAAAGTACAATTTTTACTTCCTTCACTAAAAATTTCAGGTATCATATTTCAACAAAAAGGATTCATTTTGACCGTTATCGAATGCAATTTAAAGATGTTTTTGCGTGATATCTGTACATAAGGACAAAATAAAGAACTACTTTCCCGGAAAAAAATTGTAAAACTGATTTAAAATGGATTATGAGGAGATTTTTTCGTGGCGTCTGCGCGCACGTACGTACGTATGTATCTCGCATAACTCAAACACGAGTAGCCTCAGAACGTTGAAATTTTGTATATAGGACTGCTATCACATGTAGATGTACATCTTCTAGTTTGGTTGCAATCGGCCGCCCAAAACGTACACTGCTGGCCTTCGAAATTGAAACACCAAGAAAGACAAGAGATATCACAACAAAATTTATTTAGTAGATAACATATTGACCAAGTATGAAATGTTTAAATTTTTAGACTTCTGTGAAGTGTGGTTCCTTCCAGAATCAGTAGCCAGAGTAGCCGCTATTGTTGGAGATCACCGTTGCCACACGGCTCTGCATTGATTCAAAGAGACTTTGGATGTGTCCTTGAGGTACAGCAGATCAAGCACCTTCCACACGTTGTCAAAGTTGATCTGGTGTGGCAGCTTGGTAGCTAATCTGGGTCAATCGTTCAGCAACCATGGACCCCATGTTTTCTATCGGCGAAAGATCCGGAGAGCGACGCCGCCAGGGAAGCAATTCAATCTGGCGATTGACGGAGAACACTTGGACAATGCGTGCCACGTGTGGTCGCGAATATCCTGTTGAAATATGGCTGTGGGCAAGCCCTGAAGGTAAGGAAGGATAACTGGCTCCAACACCTCGGAGATGCAGCGCTGGCTATTTAAAGTACCGCCAATGCGTACTACAGGAGTGCGAGAGTCATATCCAATACCGCCCCATACCATAATATCCGGTGGAGGACCAGTATGGCCATGCATAACGCAGCTATTCAGCATCCTCTCTCCACGGTGTCTCCAGACTCTGCAAACTTCGTGGTGTTGCAGACAGAAGCGTGATTCACCAGTTAAGACAATTTCATTCCATTCTGCCGTCCACATCCTTCTTTCATCGCACCACTCTGCTGTAAACGGCGTCGAATGGTACGTGGAGACACTGGATGATGCATTATGGACTGAATGTGCTGTGCTATGGTTCGTGATGTGACTGACCGATCCGTCACTGCCATGCGCACAATGATCCTCTCATCACGTGAAGTGGTGCACTGAGGTGGATCCGATCGAACGAGTCGGTCCGTCGTACCCTTCTGCATCCAACGGTCACATATCCGCATTACAGTTGTTTGGTTTCGTCCAACACGACTACCGATTTCCCTGAACTATAATCCACACTCTCGGTAGGCCACTATCCTTCCTCTGTAGAAATCGGATACTTGATCAAACGATGATCGCTGTTTACTACGAGGCATAATTGATCGTTTTTTAAAAAAAAACCGCAAGAAAAACACAATTGCCGAACTTGAAATCGTCGAAAACTCCAAGCCTTAAATAGCGCTTTGAAGTGGCGTCACAGGAGAGCGTGATGTGCGTCTGCGCTGAAGTTCTAATCATTTGCATATCTCACCTTCGCTAATGCATGTTGTAAATTTCATGTTATTTGCATGCTTCCTTCAGGGTGTTGCGTTTATGATAGGCCAGCAGCGTATATAAATGTATACATATCCACTCTGTTACTCGGCTCAGTGAGCTCAGTTTTTTTATTCTTTTATGTTGATAAATGGTGTATTTTTTGCTTTAAAAGTTTTTATGCTTTAAGAAAACCTACATGTTATAGTTGTAGAATTATCAGCAATTTAAAAGTTGTTTATGTGCTAAGCCTAATTTTTTAGCAATGTTTGTTTATATTTGAAACTTAGCAGAATAGTGGATTTGTTGCCAATCCAGAGAAACTAAGCTTAACAACATAACGCCTTCTTTTATTATTGCGAATTAAATCATGCTTTATCAACTCTGGAATTATTTGAGGAAATAAGCGTTTAAGATTTACTTCGTAATTTTTAATGTAGATATTCTGAGTTTTTATATACTTTTGCCTTGTCGCGAAGTGAGAACTGAATTAATTGAATGAGAAATACTGAATCGTATGCGAAAAACTGTTTCTTTTTTTTTATTTCTTTTTTACATCTTTTTAGATTTATTATAGTATTTGAATAGAACGTGTGGCAACGATTAGATAGTTCTTCAACTGATATACAAAATTTTTGTGCATTCTGAGTTATAAAATGGATGAGATGTAACACTGTTAGGTGAATCTAGCGACAGAGTGTCAAGAAAAAATGCGTATAATTTAATATTCCGTATAAGGAACTCATGTGGTGTATACATCAGCTTTTTTATTCAAAACTTCCTAAGATATACGTGAATTTACATAATGGCACCTTTTGAAATTTGGCGTATTTGTTATAAGCGATAATAATGCCAAATGTGGTTTACGCACTTTGTTAAAATTATTTGAAAGTATGAACGATGACCTTTTTTCCGCTTGTGTATAATGAAAAAAAAAAAGAAAAAAAATCTGAAAGCTTTCAGATTTTATATTACGCCCAAAGGAATGTTTTCTTAACATTTTGTGTGCTATTTTTATTTGTTAAATATCATGTTCTTCACATTTAAGCCATGAAATTCAATTCAACAGCAACGTCACAAAATAATTGAAAGAGTATATCTTTAGAACTTCCTATGCACAGTCTCGCGCGCTAGAGATAAAAACGTTTTTTTTTTTTTTTTTGTACAGTGTTGTCATTGCTCGCTTTGAGATCGTTGAATTTCTTAATTAAAAACTCATAAATGCTTTACAAAATAAGAAATAGATAATAAAACAAATTCCAAATTTGGGCTTCCAGATTCCCATATTCGGGTGAAGACATATGTTATTCAAAATTTGATGGCTGTAGGTACCGTTGCTTTATCACAATGCGAGAAAGGTATATACATTTATGCAGATTCTTCTTTATTTAATTTCTTTAAATATAATACAGGGCTTCTATATTTGGTGGCAACAATTTGAAAAGTGGTTCGCCGTTTATAGTGAATCAACACAAAATGCCAAGGCGAAATTAATAGTCCTTGTGGGCAAATAGCCCCTTTGGACTAGAAAGGAAAGGAAAATAGATTGTTATAAATTAGGAAGTTCGCCAGGAGAATTACTCTTGGCGCAAACTGAAAAAAATACTCAAAGTAAAATTTTTAAATTTCTCTATAAATTCCTCACCAAAAACTACAAAATTATAATTCAAGTCGTAGAATCGAAATATGGAAAATATTGGTATGTTATTTCAGCAAAAGTCCGATTTCGTGTCGAAATACCTATGTTAAAACAATGCTATATATAAATCTAATATATATCCTAAGTCGTGCTTTCGAGACATGGTTAGGTTAAGTCAGGTTATTTAGTTATGGCAAAGCACACGAGGGCTATTTGCCTAAAGGGAGGAATGCCTTCGTGGAGGACTTTCTAAGAAAACTGGCTCGTATACACGTTACACATGGAAAAAACCAGGAAATCGCCCATGCAGCCAGCCCGTTCGCGGAATTCGAACCTCCGACCGAACTACCAGTGTTCAGCGTCTTTACCCCTCGGCCGCTGGTGGACCTCTTTCGAGACATGGAAAACGCAAGTTAAATTTTGACAATCGGTCCAGTAGAATGGAAGATGTAGGACTGTGCTTTTTTTTTCTGTACAAGGTGTACCAGTGATGACCACAGCTTTACATTTCACTGCGTATAATTTAAACCTGTACGATGTGTTCGAAAGAGGTGAATACAAGCTTTATATCCTAGAATATTAATTCTAAAAGGTATAATTGGTGGCCATTATTTTGGCAACCATTTCTCGTAGACATGCGCTCTCAATAACAAAAATGTTTCAAATAATGCGAATATTCATGTAATGGTATTTTGCATAAAAAATTATTTTGGAAAAATTAAAATACTTTTTACAATACCCCTTTTTATACAGCTGTATTCAACGAATACAACTGTATGAAAACTGTTCATGTAAACTGTTCATAGATTCGTTCTTAAAAAGTTCGACTAAAATATTTGTTTTATTTCAAAGTTTAAAACTTTTTTACGTCTTTAATAAAAAAAGATAAACGTTATCCCTTTTCTTCAAAGTCGGTTAGAAAATAAATTTGAGTAACTCGAAATTGATTTTTCTTCCATTCAGTGTAATTCAGTGATATATATCTTTGTGATTGATTAGTATGTAACTTTATTCAGTTTATGATTTTGTGAAATTTAGCCTACTTACAGCACTTTCACACAAATAGTTTGTAAGTTTTCAAATGCTAAAATATGTTAATAATTTTAAGAGGCAGTTTTCTTACTTCATAATGATAATCTAATAATTACACCAAATTAATATCATTAGACTAAAAATTTTTCCATTTTGTATTTATGTAAATTATTACCGTGCCAGTACCTGAATCCTGCCTATGTTTTCTAGAATAGTGATAATATTCAATGAATAATATACCCTTTTCTGTAAAAGTTTCCTTGCATTAAATTAAAACTTTTCACGTCAGACTGCTTATCATTCCGCCAACTGCCTACCAGTAAAGTCGCTGAACAACGGTAGTTCGGTTAGATTATTCAATTATGGCAAAGCACACGAGGGCTATCTGTCTAAAGGGAGGGATGCCTTCGTGGATGCCTTCTTCCCTTTTCTAAGGGAAACTGGCTCGTATACACTTTACACATGGGGAAAACCACGAAAACGCCCATGCAGCCAGCCCGTTCGCGGTATTCGAACCGCGGATCGAACAGCGGACCGAACTACCAGTGTTCTGCGTCTTTACCGCTCAGCCGCTGGTGGGCCCCAACGGTAGTTCGGACCGGGCTCGAATCCAGGCGAACGGGCTGGATGAATGGTTGCCTCGTAGTTTTCCTTGTGTGGAACTTGAGTACGAGCTAGGTTTTCTTAAAAAGTCCTATGGGGCGTCTTTTTTTTTGGCGGACGACCTTGTGTGCATCATCGTAATCAAATGGAAAACAGTTTTCATAGCAGTCTCGTCACTTAGATTATTAACGTCAGAAAACTTTTCTTAAACTGTTGTTTCATTTTCAATAAATTCCTTTATTTACAAAAGCTCAAACTTTAAAATTAAATATTTCATTTAGTTTTTATGTTGCAAATATAAATATTTTTTTACTATAACTATTGGCTGTTTTAAAAGTGGCATTTCGTAATTTTCAAAAATTGTCCTTTTAATTTTAATAATGCCAAAACATGAATACGTGCCTTATTGAAATATTTTTGTAACTGAAGTACATATATCTACGGCCGTTTCAGAGTTTTTTTCAAATAAATTACATAACCTTGTAAAATTATTTCCAATACCAAAATTTGGAAGCGTTTTGATCTGCCTCCTAAATAAACTTGTATTATTATTCGCAGATTAAAATCTTCAGTCACCAAAATATAAGCATCGCTTTAATTAGTTAAAAACAAAGGATTTCTAATTTTATGATCAAACGTTTCTAAGATATGCTTAAAAACACTTATAAAGGATCAGTTACAGTTATATAACGATAACTCTCCCGTTTAACAAGAAGAAATCATTAATTTCTAAAACAAACAAAGGTGCGTCTGTGAAGTTTGGTGAACGATCTCAGGAAATAAAGACAATTTGAACTTGGACCGCAAGTCCGTGATCACTATTTAAGACAATAAAGCCTGCTTTTAACTTTTGCCTTGATATTTCTATTTGAAAACTTAAAATTCCATTATCTTCACATATTATAAAAATTCACTGTATAAGGTATTTCTCCCACCTTCTTAGCATGCCTTCGTGGTGTAATGGTCAGCACACTCGGCGCGTATTCGAGAGGTCCGAGGTTCTAGTCCTGGCGAGGGCATTGCTCATTTTTCCTGACTGCTGCTCCAAAAATAAACCTAATGACTGTATAGAGGCGCCTGAACTAAAAAGGGGTTGATGAAGATTCTCCATTAGCAGGATTTTGCGATTGGGTTCCCTAATCCTCAGTTACCGTTTGAAAGGAAAAGTATATAAGGTATTTCTCCAGCCTTCTTAGCGTGCTTTCGTGGTGTAATGGCCAGCACACTCGGTGCGTATTCGAGAAGTCCGAGTCCCGGCGAAGGCACTGCTCATTTTTTCCCCCCCCCCCAAAAAAAAAACCTAATGATTCTACATCTGATTGATGAAAATGACATCTGAAACTTTAATAAAATTTTATGAATTAAGAATATTTAAATTTTTAAATAGAATTTCAATAAAACTGAAGTAGATGTAAATTCAATAGGTTATCTGTCAAATTTCATAAACATATACCAATAATTTATCAACTTATGCCACTAAATGCTGAATGTAATATAGAAGAGAATGTTGTTAAATATATATATATATCATTTAGATATGAAATGTTATCATTTAGATATGAAATGTTATCATTTAGATTTGAAATTTATTAATAACCTTCATATCCACTACTTCATCAACACAACTAACGTTTCATTTTATTAATCGGAGCACTTAATACGCTTGAAAATGGCTATTTCCAATCAATTACCTCTTGCTTCTAAACTCATTTATTCAGATTATGTTTTAATGGTCTCCATCATTCATATCGTGAATCCATTGACTGAATACTAACAATCATCTTTTACTTATTTCTCTGAATTATAGTCTGAGATACATTATGCAATCAAATCGTGAACTTTTAAAAAAGAAGTTACCAAGCAGTAACAGAAGAAAAGCTGTATACCTCTATTAACTTGTGAATTTGAGAGATGATGAGAGAGGGGAGATGAGGAAAGTCATAGGATGGTGTCTTCTTCGAGAACTTTCTAAATAATCTTTAAACTTGTACATTACTTGCACCACAGTCTCACGCACCACGATTTGCTTAATGACATTCTCATTTTTCTGAGAGTTATTATGTATATCAGGTTATCTTCATCATTTTTAATAAAATACTGGAAGTATTTTATTTCAAAATGAAAGCATTTAGCTTTTTTAGGAGTATATAATTGGCTAAACATTTACGTTCAAAAAATATATTATTTCCTTTACAGGCCATAAGAAGGAAATCATGATACCTACGCACAAATATTTTACCATATTAAAATGTTACGTTTATTGCATCATTAAAATGTTTTATTGCAGAGTAATACAAGTTTACATTGCAAATGGGAAGAAAATACGTTCACGAAATTATCTTGATATGAAGCACTATCGTAATTTTTCGAAAACGTTTACACTGCATTACTTGCCGCTTCTTTATATCTTTAGGGCAGGTAGGAAGAGGACATTACTGAGTGGAAAAGAAAATGATGCTTCCAGTCACCTGATTTATTAAACATTAATATTATAAGATTTTATGTTAATTAACCCGGTTATCTTATTAGCTAGCGCCCACAGCGGCATGGCGGTAAAATCGCTGAACACTGTTAGTTCGGTCCGAGGTTCGAATCCCTCGAACGGACTGGCTGCATGGGCATTTTCGTGATTTTCCCCATGTGTAGAGTGTATACGAGCCAGTTTTCCTTAGAAAGTCCTCCACAAAAGTATCCCTTCCTTTAGGCAGATAGCCCTCGAGGCTTCACCGTAATCACATAAACCAAACCAAACCTTATTAGCCGGCCTGTACTGCCATCAACACATAAATAAGTCCAAAAAGGCGTAGTATTATGTAGTTTGAAACAGAGTTTTTGCCAAGCTAATCCCTACTCTGCTACGCTTCACTGTTCTTTGAAGTAAATTAATCAACTTTAGCTTTGGCAAGCAACTTCTGCTCTGCGAATACTTAGGGCCGTATCAAGGCTTAGTTAGACACGTGTTAGGGCTTAGTTACATTTCCAATTTAAATCAGACTTAAAGGTTTGATCTGAAATTTTCGCAGTTTATGTCTATTTATATTTTTTTCAGTTTGGTATAATTGTCAGATTGCTGTGTTAATGAAACCTTTACTTTGAGCTATGAGTTTGTAGTTGGAAGGTAATACAAGTCGTCTAACTGTCTTTAAGGTTCTAATAACTCAGCATTTCAAAGTAGTTTAGAACCGTACTAAAATATGACTCTTAAACTTCGCTGCAACTTAATTAACATTTTATAAACTTCCCATAATTAGGTCTTCACCGTCTTTGATATCTGTGACTTTTTGAGATCCGTGATCTCTTTGAGATTCAAACATAAATTATTCTGTCTTAAGCCCAGTTTTAAATCTTAAATGTCTACAATTCTTTGATCGAATATTACTTTCTTTCTTTTGTATTGCACATCTAATTTATTTTTAGTTAGGTAAAACGTGTTTTTTTTTTTAGAAATTGATGCCATGAATCTGATTAAAGCTGAAGCCAGCATAGATCCATATTCTACCAGAAGTTTTATTCCACAATGGGGAGATGCATTATTGCCAAAGAATCCTCGTGTGTCCATAATTGAAGGCAATTTTCAGAATAATGAAATCTTAATCGGAAACAATGGGGATGAAGGATCTTTTCAGGTAAATATTTTACTATTTAAAAAGTATTAAATGCTATATTAAAACTGACATGCAGACAGAAAGAATTTGTCTTCCCTGAGGAGGTGGTACCAGTTGTGGCACATATTTTTGAGTTTTACAAATGAAACGTTATTTGAATTTATTTCCTTCCTTTCTGTCTGTCTTTCGCCGAGATTTTCGCTCATTCCATAATTTATATAGATTCTAAGTAGCAAGCAGTTTGAAGTAGAATTCTACGAGTATTAAAGTTTGGGCTTGCGCACCCTGCCCTGTCGATTGAAGAAAACAGTTTGCTGGCGACGCTGAATCCTGTTTTGCTCTGAATGCTTTACAACAGAGGTTCCCAAACCTTTTTTTTCGTTTGCCGATTTTTGCTGCTTTTTCACAAACTCCTTCCTAGAGGGGTTGCAGAGCTAGTCAGGCAGCGTAATGTTCATAATGAGCGTTCCAAAATATTGGATGAGTGAAATCGAAGGTTAAAATTTCACCAAAGGCTTTCAAAACACACGAGTGAAAGAACAATTTGTGGATATGACATGTGGCAAGGTCGAAATTTACCTGACAGTAACAGCTTCCAGATGAAACTTTACACTGGCTGAGTGGTTTTAGAACGACACCCCAATATTTAATTTTTAAAAGCTCATTAGCTTCAATCGTGTTTTTGTGATGATACAAAACTGCTTACTATGATAGGGTTTACTGTAGAGGAAAATATTTAAAAATAAAAAAAATATATTAAGTTTTCATTTGTATACTGTTTTTAAACCAAATCACATGAAATGCAAACCTAGTAATATTCTTAGATAAAATAAATACACAAAAAAGTCAATGCTTTTAATGGTCCGAATGAACGTCATGCTTTAATATAAAAATTTTAATATATGGCTTCAAATTAGTCAGGCTTAACCTTAAACCTCCTCGGCCAATAATTTCAAATCCGTCTTCCACTCCTCTCAAGAAGATTGATGACAACTGTAATCCCTTTCCATGAGATATAAAGACAGAAAAAATTTTTAAAACTGTCTTCAAACTGCAGGGTGAGTAACAGGTATTTCTTTCTGAAGCCAGGATTGTTGATACTCCTCCTTTAAAATTGCACCTTACGTTCTTTATTAGTGTTTATTCCAGTTAGTACTTCTTGTAACATAACATCCGACTCTTCAAAATCTTTTAAATCAAATCGTTGACATACCAAAATCTTTTAAGTGCTTAGGGTCTACAAAAGTCTTAATCCGGCCCTGTTTTGTGGTCTAGGAAAGCTTATAGTCTCCACCTAGGTAAGTTTAATATTGTTGAATTTGTATCTAATTTGAAAGCAAGCTTTGTGTTCAAACCAGGTCCAGGTTGGCTGGTAATGTTATGTTTGTTTAGTTTAATTTAATCTTTCACAAGTGGTAAGATAGAATGAACTTAAAGTGCTTTGATTACGCGTCTGCTTGTTTGATGGTTGGATATTCTGTTGGTGGTAATTCGCCTCCTAGAACAAAGATAACACCTTACTGAGATTATAATTGTCCTATCTATACAGTTGAAACTCCCAGCAAGTGTTACACAGTATTGGATTGCAATGTAAAAACTACAAAACTTTATAATTCGGTATGGAAATAATTATCATATTTAATTGCGAATAAATTTGCATAATTTTTGCAATGCATAATACAGTTATCAACATGTAAAATTTAAGTCCTGACTTCGATGGCCATAATACATTACTTGTCTGTCTTAAATAAAACAAATAAATAAAAGTAATGCAAAATATAGTCTAAATGTTAACAAAAAATATTAAACAAATGCCATACCAACTTTTATTTTAAGTAACAGTAATAATTTTATAATTATCGTGTTTGATTAATTCTAGTGATCAATAATTTAACAATATCTGAAAGTAAATTTATCAAACGTAGGCAAATTTAACAATAACAACGTTAAGTAAATTTAACAGTATCTAAAGAAATTAAAAGTTTCCATACCAAGTAAGTAATAAGCGACGTTATAGATACCTTTTCTTAGTTAAAATAATACTATAATTTATATTAATTAGACATTATGTTAAAAATTTAAATAGAGCTTAAGATTTTTAAGAAATGCTTTAATTTACTCTTACATCTTTCAGTTGATTAAATTTAAAAGATAATCAAAAGTTTACGTTTCGCTGAATGGCATCCTTCTGAGAAAAATACGGGGTGTTTATAAGACCCCGGACCCGTTTTGATGTTTAATAACTCCTAAAATAATAAAGATAGATTAAAATCAATAACATGAATGGTTAGATAGACTCAAGTTTCATGACCCTTGTCAATGAACTTTCACGTGTGCCCCCTTCGTCGCACGGAGAATATCAAGTCGATATTCAATTTCACGCCAGGTACCGGCAAGTATGTCGGCATCCACAGAGGCTATTGCTGTTGTAATTCTGGCTTTTAGGTCATCAATGTTCGACACTCTCCTCCTGTAAAAGTTGTCCTTTAGAAATCCCCAAAGAAAAAATGCGTTATATCAGGTGATATGGGTGACCAAGGAATTGGACCTCCTCGCCCAATCCATCTTCCTGTAAAATGGTCATTCAAAGAACTACGAACATGGTGCTCCAATGAGGTGGTGCCCCATCTTATTGCAAAACGACACGTGGCTGAAGCTCTTCTAGTTGTGGAAATACGAAGTTTTCCAACATGTCTAAGTATACGACTGATGAGACCGTCTTTTCTGTAAAAAAGGAAGGCCCAATGACTCGGTCGTGCATTAGTCCATACCACACATTAACTTTTGGGGAATCCCTTTGCGTCTCCCACTATTTATGGGGGTTTTCAGATCCCCATATGCGCACATAACATTGCTATAGTTGCCAAAAACAAAAAGGAGAAAAATGCAATTAATAAGCAGACGATATTTAGAAAAGTACAGATATTTAGACTGGAAAATGAAATTATCTGAAATTAACCACACGCGCAGACGATATTTACAAAAGTAAAGATATTGAAACCTGAAAAGGAAAATATATAAATTATTCCATCAATAAATGCCATAAGTTTGTTTATATCTTCATTATTTTATGAGTTATTAAACATCAAAATGGGTCCGAGACTTTACAAACACCCTGTAAAATCCATCCTTCTTCTGGTTGCGCGTGAGCCGATTAGAAGATAAATTAAACACTTTGTGTTTCACACAACGACAATATTTTCCAAGACAAAAGGAGGGTATATCTGTGCTAGTGTAATGTAAAGACGCAACACAGCGGTCTAAAAAAAGGGAGAAAATGAATGATGAGATGGATAAATGAGATAATCTAAGTTTTAATTAAAATTCTCTAGTCAAAAGTATTCGTTTGCAGTTTGAACAAATTGTATTATTTCGCGATTTCTTTTCATCCTGCAGTGAATCGAGTGAAAATTGCTTTCTATGGCTCCGAAGTATAATTTGGAGGACACTTTGCGGTCGAAATTATAGTAGGTCGCAACAAGTAGTCGAGCGCCGTGCAGAGTCTTCGGAGCTCATAGATGCACTGCAATTCTAGATCCAGATAAACTAAATACAAAAGACTTTAGAAGAATGTTTAATGAGCTCTGCCTTTTAACCTCACGTTAGAAGAAAACAAGTCAGAAACATCTGTGTTGAGGATGCAGAAGTTTAAGTCAGTAACAAAGATTGGTTCATCGGTTAGTTTACTGCAGTGATTCTCAAAAGTGCCGCGACACTTTTGTGTGCCACCAAATTTTAGAAAATTTTTAGTAAAAATTGTAATGAGTTTAATCCTACGGTACAAAGGAGAATTGACGAAATTCTGAAAAAGCTCAAATAGCTCCTTATGAAATAGCTGATTGCAGTTAAATTAAAACCTCACAATTTGGCTGAAGAAATTATATTTCCAGCTTGTTGCAAAATTGTAAAAAAAATAATTGGTGGATAAGCTGATATTCATATTTGTAAAATACTACTTTAGAATGACACAATCCATCGCAAAATCAAAGATATGTCCCAAAATACTGCAAAAACTCTTCCAAATTCAAATTTTGTTCTACAAATCGATGAAACAACAGATATTACGGGGAAATCTCAATTAATTGCATTCGTTCGGTTTATTCACGAAAATGATACAATTAATTAATTTTTATGTTATGAGTTTCCTAATTTCACAACTGGCAAACATATTTTTGATGTAATTAGTTCATATTTAGAAGGCATTACAGTTTCGTGGAATTCATGCATTGGCCATTTGCACAGATGGTGCTCCAGCTATGACTGGACATCTACAAGAAATTGTAGCACATATTAAAGAACTGAATGGGAATATATTAGTCACCCATTGTTTTTTGCATCGAGAAGCACTTGTTACAGAATATATGCCATTAGAATTGAAAATAGTTCTCGAACAAGGTGAAAAATAGTTAATTATATAAAATCAAGACCATTAAAAAGTCGTTTGTTTAGTAATTTATGCCGAACTATGGAAGCTAAGTACGAATCCTTGTTACTGCATACGGAAATAAGGTGGTTGTCCAGAGGAAACGTTTTATGTCTGCTGGAATTAAAAGACGAAATGAAAATGTTTTTTGAACAAAATAAAAATTATGATTTTGTTCATTTTTGGAAGCTAAAATATGGTGTGCTAAGCTAGCTTACTTATCAGACGCTTTTTAGTCCAAATGGGCTTTGTTCCTGAATTGTTTTCGCTTTGCGATTTTGCGTCAGAAACATTAAATGTCAGTTCATTTTTCAAACTGCTGCCACCAAATATTGCGGCCCTGTATTGTATTTAAATAAATTAAATAATGAAGAATGTGCATAAAGGTATGTATGTTTCTTGCATTGTGGTAAAACGGCGGTACCTAGAGCCATCGAATTTTCAATGACGTAATCCTGCTGCGAATAGGGACATCTGGAAGACCAAATTTGAAATTTGGAATTTGTTTTAAGATCGATTTCATATTTTGTAAAACTTTAACGAATTTTTGTTTAAAAAACTCAAGGATTTCAAAGCAAGCAATAGCAAAGTTGTACAGAAAAAATATTTTTATCTCCAGCGAGTGAAACTGTGTATCGGAAATTCTAAAGAAATTCTAAGCTCAGTTTAAAATTATTTTGCGATATTGCTGTTGAAATGAATTTTATGGTTTAAGTGCGAAGAAGAGGATATTTAATGAATAAAGTTAACGCAGAAAATGTTACAAAACCGCCATTTTGGACGTAATTTAAAATCTGAAATCTTTCAGACTTTTTTTAAATATTTTATTTAAGTTCTCGAGTTACATAAAATTAAATATTTAAAGTTATTAATGTTTTAAACAATAGCAACAACAACAAAAGTGGTTATACAATAAACTTTACAATGATAATGAATGCCATACATATATATAATATATGCATGGCATTGTAAAGTTAATATACATGTATAATGTAGTTATTTTATTATGCGTGTGCAATATTAGTACCTGCATAATAAAAAATTAATCCCTTTGTGATAACGAATACTTCTGTATCTGAATTATATTAATGAAGAGGAAGAACTAATTTCGCTTTCTAATAATCGAGATTTAATTTTAAAATATTCGGAAGAATCAATTAATTCATTTTGGATTAACACTAGACGCGATTATCCCATGATGGCCAAAAAAGCTTTAAAAATATTACTACAATTTTCTACATCTTATTTATGTGAATTCGGATTTTCAGCATTAATCAGCATAAAAACGAATAAAAGATCGAGACTGTTAAATGTAGAAGACGATATGACGACATTGTCATTTTTACAGCCAAATATAAGTGAAATTATCAAAAAACATCAAGCTCAAATTTCTTCATTAAAAGAATTCCTATTATTAACTTGTAATTAATCCCTTAATAAACATACTGCTATTTAATTTCACATTCAAAATTATTATCATAAACTATTTTACACAGTGTATTATAGATAAGTAATCAACTTTTAAACTTATATTTTTCTTTGTGTGCTGCCAAATTTCCAAATCGTTAAAAGTGTGCCGCGGCAAAAAAAAAAAAAAATTGAGAATCATTGGTTTACTGGTTATTATGATGAAGATATTGATGCAAAGGAACACTATAGAAGTGATAGCTTCATGGAAGTTTTTCCGAGGAAAACTGGCTTTTTATTCACTTTGAACGTGGTGAAATTTCATGAACTCGTTTAAGTTTCTATGTACCGTTCCAGAGCTCTTGTCCAGTTTTCCTGCTTGGACTAACAACAAAGAGCTGATGCCACACGAAAATGAAATTTTGCATATTTAAATGATTCTTGATATTTATTTTTAAATGCATCCATCTGATGCGTCTGACTAATCTCATTTGTCTGACAGTAACATCAGAACAAGCCCACGAAATTCATCGTGGCAAGGAGTGGAAGATTACGCCTGTTGTTGGCAAAAGCCTTGAGCAGCTTACAGGTGGCAGTACGAGTTGCTCAGTTCCGCTTCCTATTTTGATGCAGAGCACCCCCAGGAAGGGAAGAAGTATCCGAAGGTCTGTCACCCCTCTTTCTCTACCAAAACTCTCCAGAGGACTTTCGGCACCCGGGGAATTATCATATACTTAGAGTGCTCCCATGCCGCACATTTACAAGCATCCATGTCTTCTCCGGTATTTGATCTAGGGCCCTTCGGTACCGCAGTAGGCTTCTCTATCCACTATACCGTCTCTGAGCGGCATATCTGGTTATCTGATAGTCGATGTAAGTAAATACTCGTACATTAATTTTTTATTTCCTTTTGACACTGTCTAGATTTCTAGGAGGTTTCTGAAAAAAAGGCACGTTCATATCATTTTTCAGTTTGCAATTATTAAGAACTTAAGCAATCACCTATCCTTACTGACAGAACATCAGTCTTGTTATAACACCTTACGCCAATTTTTTTCAAATAAATAAAATTTTTAAATGAGAAAATGCAATGTTTTTCTGTCTTAGTTCATCGTCGGATCTCCATTTATAGTTTTATTAGCACAGTTGCCTATTACAGCAATATTTTTACTGAGTTATCCTTCTCCAGAGTAGTTATTCTACATCGCTGTATTAGAACACAGATGTAAAATAGATGCATTTACCTTTCTTTCAAATATGAGCATTATATGAAGAAGAGTTAAAAATAAATCTCGTAAAATTAATCTTGCAGTGTCATTAATACAACAACAAGCAAAACCATTCGATAGAATTTTTATTTCTTTCATTTTAAAACAATGTTGGAACAATAAAGCATATGCATAGAAAGTGAGAAAAACATAACTGAGTCGTTATTAACACACCTTAAAAAACTTGGAAGAAATAAGCCGTAAATATTATATCCTAAAAAAATTTTGATTTTAAGCTCATTTCATAAAATTTTCCTTCTTCCCCCCTCCCAAAAGTCTATTTGTCTCGAAACACGATACTGACGTTGGTTCACTTTTTATTCGAGTCTGTTGCCATTCGGCAAAATATAAGAGATTTTTCTTTCTAATTTTATCTGCCTGTTATTTATTAACAGTCTAAGCTATTTAAAAGCAATAGATGTAATTCTTAACAATATTACTTTTTAATTTTTTAATCCGATTAATTTAATTTAAAATCGATTTAATTCATGATATAACTAATTAAAAACATAAAATATTTTATAAAACTACGTTATATACTTTTTCACTTTTTGAATATACAGAAAATATACAACGTTCCCATATTAGTTTAAACAGATATTCATCTAATTCCGATTGACTAAATCCGATTTGAGCAGTTTTTTAACCTCTTTATAAGCTTTTGGCGCCATCTATACTTCAATGATGAAATTAATCTCTGGTAACATAAATGAATATTTTTGTTTTCGCATTCCGGACGGCAAGTCTTAAGAAAATATCTCCGTTTGCATTTTTTTTCATAAAATAATTTTTACTAGCTTGATTTTCTTAATACGAAAGTAAATGTTTCCATACACTCAGAAATCATCGTATGCATACTGGAAAAAATATATGTAATGAGAACTTAAAAAACGAACCTGCGTATAATGCTGCTAATATATAATTTGTAAATATCTACTAATTTAAATTAAAACTAAACAGAAAAAAATAAACAAATAAGCATATAATATAGAATAAACTAAGAGAATTAATTCCATTGCAAATTAAAAATTTTTTAAAGTTAAAAATAAAACTGAAAATGAAGTCAAAATAATATTTGTTAAAGCTATTAATTAAATATAGCGGTGAAAATGACAAAAACTTGAAAAAAGCTGAATTGCCATCTTCAGACCCTTACGTTGTCAAGAGAAGGTAAAGCCTTCTTATGATAATACAACTTTATCAAGGCATATTTATTGTTTCCCCTGAATATTAAAAATTTCTTCCCTCCATAACAAATGTAACCCACACAAAAATATATTCATCAGGATCAGTCTCATATATGCAAATACAAGTCAAAAACGAAAATTCAAATAAAGATTAAAAATATAAATAAATAAAACTCCTCTAATTTTTTAGTCTATTATTCTTCGATAATAAACCAAAAAAAAAATCTGAAAGGTTTCAGATTTTAATTACGTCCAAAGGGGCGTTTATTTGACATTTTGTGTGTTACCTTTATTTATTAAATACCATGTTCTTCGCACTTAAAACATAAAATTCAGTTCAACAGCAATATCGCAAAATAATTTTAAATTGAGCATATCCTTAGAAATTTCGGTACACACTCTCACGCGCTGGAGATAAAAACGTTTTTCTGTACAGCGTTGGTATTGCTGGCTTTGAAATCTTTGAGTTTGTTAATGAAAAATTCCTTAAAGTTTTAGAGAATATTGTTACGAATTTCACATTTATTTGGCTGCTTATTTAGAATTGTAATTAAAATTCCTTTTTATTTTCCCGTGCAACGCAGACGATTTTTGAAGAGAAAGCTACGTCAAAAAATAAAATAAAATAAACAGTAAATTGAAAAGTGAAACGACGCAAAATGCAAAAACGAAAGTAATAGTCATTCGGGATTCAAATCCCTTTGGACTAAAAATTTATATTATTATTATTTACAAAGGAAATAAATAATTACAATGATGTGTTGCGTAATGATTCGTAATAGATTGAAGGCACAAGTCCTATAATAGGTTAATAAAATTTATTTTTTGTCAAAAGAAATACTCTGGAATTTTCCCCAAAATATTCGTACAAGTGTTCACAAAATCAAACAGGATAATCACTAGTTACACTTCAAGCTACTAAAAGAGTTAAACACAAGGCAATGAAAAGCTAACTGGGATTTATCTCAGTTCACGCGCAATTGCAACTCGCAACAACAATAACTAAGCAACTGAGTCCAGATGCTCTCTCTCTTCGGCTTAAATAGACTTAAACCGTAGATATTTTTAGTACTTTGTGCTTCTCGAAATTACTGGAAAGCATTACGAGGGTGGAATTACGATTACAGCAAACAAAGTGGTCAATTACATTTATTAAGTTTCATTACGTATTACGGTGATACAGGGACCAGACCAAAATTGGCTAATTTCTCACCAAATATGGCGACAAAATAAGTTGCCAAAAAACGCTTTCAGCTTGGCGATATCTCGCCAGATTACCGAAATACCCATTTACTCAATGTTAAATGCACTTGCCCTTGTATTCTTACATTCTGGCAAAGCTTTTCTTAAGATTTTTAATGTTGCAAAAGAAATACAACAATTTTACTTATAATTATACTAAAATTACTTATCTAAGTACAAAATTCGTAACAAGTGAATGCAGATCTAAAATATATATCTCGTTGAATCTCCGAAACAAATGTCCGTTAGAATCTGGAATTTTTGAGAGGAGTGAACAAAGAATGTGCTGTCAGGTTGCTTTATAACATTTGCTACTCATTTTTCATTACTTCACCAAATAATTTTTCAATTCGGTTTTTCGCCAATACTATATGACAAGAGTAAAAATTCGTGAAACTGAACAAAGTTGTACTGTTTCCTATATGGCGCACAAGGCTTTGCCAACGACAGGCGCAATCTTGCCTCCTTGCCACAATGAATTTCGTGTGCTTGCTCTGATATCAGACAAACGAAATCTGTCCCAACATAAATATCTGGTAAATTGCAGATAAACTCGCCATACATACATATCAGTATATCAGAATATTATTTTAAACTAAATAAAATACTAATTCAACAGCTGTTACCAATCCAACAGCAAAGAAGTAAATATGGTATGGAGGTCTTAGTTTGCTTTTAAGAACCTGTTACATCAGAAACATTTATTTCATGTTCATACCTTTTTTCCCTTCCAGGTAGCCGTTAAATACATGGATACTTTTGGCTTCTTTGGCGAAAAAGATCCTCGTATCAATAAGACATTCGGTGAGGATCTGATCCGAGGAATGTTTGCCAAATTTTCTGACACAGAAGGAGTGGTGAAACACTACTTACCAGATAATATAACCAAAGACCAGCATGAGTTAATACGCCAACAAGTTTATACTGCTTCTGGGGACTTTTCATTGCTTTGCCCGACTGTCTATTTCGCTGAGAGATATGCCGAAAAAGGTAATAACGTATACTTTTACCTGTGGGACCATCGCCCAAGTACAACTCGTTGGGCTCCATGGATGGGTGCAGCCCATTTCTCTGAAGTGCAATTTGTTTTTGGAGATCCTCTGAAGCATCCACACAATTATGAACCCGAGGAAAGTCCCCTTAGCTCTCAAGTGATTGAGTATTGGACTAATTTTGTCAAATATGGGTAAGTATTCGTGCAAAAGTATACGCTTTGTAAAATTAAAGGTTGCGTATTATTCAATCCGCCGTGAAAGTTGGCTTAGATTTCGCCAAAGCTCCGCCAGTCGTTTCTGTGGAATACTGAAGGTGTGGTTTTCGTCTGCTTTATTTGATTGCCGCAAAGTACGTAAGAGCTATATGCCTAAGGAAAAGGATGCTTTCGTGGAGGGTTTTTCTGAGGAAACTGGCTTATATTCACGTTACGCATGGAAAAATCCACGAAAACGTCCATGCAGCAGGCTGTCCGCCTCGAATCGCCGCCAGTTCGAACTACCAGTGTTCAACGACTTTACAGCTCTGCCGCTGGTTGGCTGGAATTCTGCGAAGGAGCTGATACCTCTTGCCTTAATAAGCAATCAGCTGTGGACATATTTCATTTTGCGCTTAGTGAAAAGGCTTCCATCGGTTTCTGCTGTTTTATTAGGTCCTCCGATTTTACCGGAAGTTCTGATTAGAACGCTATGAATACAAACTTCCCACGTGTAATTATTTCAGTCTATTTCTGTTTTCTCGGTCATATTCAGCTGACCATACCGTGTTCATTAATACATAATTTTTTGATGGTAGGATCCCATAACATCGAAAATATTTCATTGCTTGCTATTTTGTAGAAGGCATCTTGGAAATTTAAATCATTTAATCAAAATGGAATAAAGAATTACAGCAATAATATATCATTGTTCATAAAAAAAGAACAATTGGGATTGCATCCAATGTAAGCGCAGTTGTGATGCTTATCGAACATTAACCTAATAGGTTAGCGATAGGTTTGCGATCAACGGGATAATATATAAGTACCAAAATGAGTAAGTGTAAACAAAAGTTTTTGGGTAAATAGCCGTATTATGCGTGTCTCTCAAAGTTTTCCTTCATGTATTTTTTAGTACTGATACATTGAAATGTTGTACTTGAAATCATTTAAACGAACACAGTAATGAAGAAAATAGAGTTGAAGTTTTATTTATAATGTAATAAGATAGGTTATTTGAATATCGCAAAGCAATGAGAGTAATATGCGTAAGAGGAGGGATGTCTTCGTGGAGGACATTCTGTGAGGAGATTGACTCATATTCATATTATTATACGGGCAAATTACAAAACCCTGCCATGCAGGCAACCCGTTCGCTTGGAGTCGAATCCAAATCAGATTGAACTATAAGTATTTTTCGGTTTTAACAATTCAGCCACTGGTGGCGGCTTTGAGCGTAATAAATTGTAACAAAACCAGCAGCTCATGCAGTATTACACTAAATAAAAATACGAATATTTTTGCAGCATAAAATAATATGCCTCCTAAAAATAAATAATTAATTTAAATTATCATAAACTTGAATATGATGAATGGATGTTTTAATTAACAAGATGTTAAGAGAGTTTTATCATGTCTTCACACACTTTCATAACGAACGTTAATTTTCTCAAAAAATTCTTAAATGCTAATCAAGCTCAAACTAAATATGTTCTAAAGTATCATCCTCTGAGTAATCATTTGCTTTCTTTAAATTCTTAGCGCAAACTTATAGGAGAATGCAGAACGTTTCAAGAAAGAAAACTGAAGAAAAGGAGTTGTAATGTCAAGGAGAAATAATCCTTATCCTTGGCAAATCCTCATAAAAATATTATGCCAAATAAAATGTTTATAGGACCTCTTTTATTTCGATTCTGCCGTAGATCGTTTCATAATGAATATATTTCCACAATGCATTTAATGAAATGGATATGAACTGCATTTTCCCAACAGGCTCTACCTCTCATTAGAGAAAAAAATGTGGTACTACTGTAAAGACATTATGTTTTTTGGAGTAGGAGACGTTAAAAATTAGCAATGCCCTCGCCTGAACTCGAACCTCTCGAATACGCGCCGAGTGTACTGACCATTTCACCACGAAGGCATGCTAAGAAGACTGGAGAAATACCTTATATATTCCCCCCCTTTTTAAAGGGCGACTACGGATTAGGGGACCCAATCACCAAATCCTGGTGGTGGAGAATCTTCATCCACCACCTTTTTTAGTTCGGGCGCCACTGTAGAGACATTAGGTTTTTTTGCAGCAAGAGACATGAAAAATGAGCAATGCCCTCGCCGGAACTTGAACCTCTTTAATACGCGTCGAATATGCTGTATCATACTACGAAAGCATGCTAAGAAGGCGGTAGAAATCTTATACTATCATCAGGCAAAAAATAACCGTTGAACCTGTGATTTACAAATTAACGAGTATTTTGAGCGGCCATGGTTGTCAATAACAATTTTTGCTACATAACCACTACTAAAGAAGCTGAGACTCGTCTTTGTTTAATGAGCTTGGAAAAAATCTATATCAAACAGTCTCAAATGTACGTGCCATATGTCTAGATATCCAGACATCCAGGCGTTCAAACTTTCATAGCTGAACATTTGGTTCGTTGCAAAATTTCGTCTCTGAAAATAGCTTGTGACGTCTGGCTTCGTAGCAATCATGCCATCATTGCCCAGACGTGCTAAACTGGCGACAAAACTAACGAACGATCAATCTACTGCAGCAGTGGCACGACAGCGACATTCCGATATCCAGGTACTTCAGTTTTTAGATGCCTCTCAAAGTATCTGGCAGCAGGGTTGAGTTTGTCAAGCGTGTGGAATGGCATAAAAATAATGTTTTGGAATATTTTTTTAATTATTGTTTTCCGTAGCATTCGGAAAACGTTTACTTTCAGTCATGGTGTTAAGATTTGCAAAATCTTTTCTTGGAATTAGACTTGAACTGCAGCATTTGTCACTAGAAAAGAGAATGGACCTTTTTATCTAAATTGCAAGAAGTGTGACGTTTTCGTTCTGAATCATTATAACTTGATCATCTTTGCATTGGCTTCATTTTGGAATCTTGGAGTTTTAATGACCTCATCGTAAATTTTAGTGTTCGATTCAAGTTGACGATAATAGCAAATCTATAGCGAGCGTATAACAAACAAGTCGCTTACTTCAACTAAAAAACGAAAGAGGGCAAAATAAAATATATTAAATAAAAGTGATAAAATATTTAGTATTTTACTAAGCGTTTTCTCAGCGGATTTTTATCCAGACGCTGAAGAGAAATTGTTATTTAATCCTGTTACATAACAGCTTTGCTTGAGAAAACGTTTAGCGAAATAAACTAATCAATAGCTCTTTCATCCCATCAGTGGCCGAGCGGTAAAGTCGTTGAACACTGATAATCGGTCCTGAGCTCGTATTCTGGCGAACGAGCTAGTTGCATGCGAATCTCGTGTTTTTCCCCATGTATAACGTGTATATAAGCTAGCTTCCCTTAAAGTCCTCCACGAAATCATCTCTCTCCCAGGCAGATAGCTCTCGAATGCTTTGCCATAATTAAGTAAACCAAACCAAACATTTTTTAAAGTCGCCTAACTTAAAAACTACCGAGGGATATGAACATTCTTTCAGTTGCATAAAAACTTTTGATAAATTTTGCAGTTATTTTTATAAATCTGTATCTTTAAATGAAAAGGCTATATTTCTATTCGTAATCTGAATGTCTGGGATTTTTTATTTTTTTAATCTTAAGAATTCCATAAATATCATTTTCTTTGATATTTTATAATGTTTACTCTCTCAAAAATCGTAATGATTTTTAGATTAGCTTTGAAAGCATATCTCAATTTAATTCTTAAAACTACAGTAATTTAATATAAAAAATATAGCATTGTGATTGAATTTCCGAGTTTCTTTTTATAATATTTATTTAGAAAATTAATTTGGGTAGGCGGCAGAGGAAATTATTAGGTTTATCTCAGATATCTGAATGCCATTATTCTGCTGTAAAGTCTTTCACAGTTTTGGCTGAAGTTACGATCTAGTTTAAAACATTACATTGCTAGCAGCAATACAGCTGTTACTTGAGTACTGTTAAATATTGCTCAGTAAGTTGTATATATTTTACACAGAATATATGATCTCAGTTATTAAATTGAAAAATTATACATCCTGAAACTGCTCAAGTGATGATGATTTCTAATATGTTATTTCAGTGGCAGATTATATCTATCGAAATCTGCTATTACTTTTCAAAGAATTTTCTTAAAATGAATAAGTCGCTAAAAACAGAAGCCTAAAAAATTTCAGACGTTATACATAAAAAAATATTGCAGTATATTTCAAACGAATTTCTACAGTTTTATTAAATACATTCCAAAAACGCGTTCCTTAAACTTGAAGCTTATGATTTATTATAAAACATAAAAACTCGGTTAATGGATAACAATGAAATCTATTATTCAAGTATCGGATACTACGTTAACAATCTTAATGCCACATAGAATTGTGAAAATATAATTAAAAAGCATACTAACTTACTCTTTCTTGCCCTTGTAAAAGAGATGCTACTACTTTATGAAAGATAAAGGTACTGCGCTTGTTTTGTTGATTTCCGATGTCACTGATTTATTTATTTATTTTGTGCGATGAAAAAGACTGCTCCAAAAAATTTAAGCTATGTTTTTTTTATATGCTATAAGCGTATATCCAGTTTTTGCATTTTACACTTTCGAATAAAATTAATTCATTTCTGTCTTACTACCAAATAGGAAACCAAGCGAGTCATGGCCTCTGTATTCTAAAAGTGATCCTCAGTTTAAGTACCTCAACCTTAAGAATAAAGAGAAGGGATCTGGACCGCATCGCAACAACTGTGATTTTTTCAGACCATATTTCGGATTTGTAACACCTGATATTCCAAAGCTCTAATAAATCTAAGCTAGATAAAAACTAGTATTTGATTGTTATATTTTGTCTTATGAAGATACGCAGGCTACAGTTTTATACCAAACAGTAAATCACAAAGTTACATAAATATGTCACCGAAAATGTATGAAAGCAGGCTTTCTGTAGAATTGCCTAGGCCAAAAGAATAAAAGGCCGAATATTGAATTTCAAAATACGCAATGATTCATACATTTCTTGGCCATTTTATGTAATGTCAAAACACAAGCTTGCGAAGTCTAAAATTCTTCTGCTAATCGCGTTTCTAATGTCATGTGGCAAAGCTTTTGGCGCTCATCTCAGATGGCTGGTTAGGTTTTTGCTAACTGATTAAGGCAAAGCATATCGAGAGCTATATTCCTATGGAACAGATGCCTTCGTGAAGGAGTGTAGCAGGGAAACTGACTCGTATCTAAGTTACACTTGGGAAAAACCACGAAAACTAACCATGCAGCCAATGCGTTCGCCGCGATTCGATCCCAGGTTGCACTACCAGTGTTCAGCGACGTTACCACTCCGCCGCCGGTTGGCTCCACCTCAAATGGAATTTCGTTATGTGCATTTTGTTCTTTGCTTTAGAACTGACGAAATGCGTAAGTTTGAATTTGTGCAACAAAGACCCCACAGGGAAGCTGTTCTCAAGCTGCTCCGCACAGACCTAAGGGTTTTCAGCCTGCATTTCACAAGGTATCCTCGGCCGCTCTAAAAAAACAAAAATAAATAAATAAATAAATAAAAATAAAAACGAAAAGTGTTGAAATTTCAGTTTCAACAATTTTCTTATTCTTTAGAATAATAAGCAGAAAGTACAATCAAAATCGGGTTGGGAGTGGGGAATTAGAAATTAAGAACAAGAATTTTTCAAATCAAGCAATTTCGCATCTTCTTTCCAGACGTTTTGTTAGAGGAAGCGCGATATAATCGTGTTGTTTATAATATGAAATACATGAAAACAGATGTTTTGCATCTGATAATACACTTCTTTATCACACCTTAAATAGTAGAAATGGTCAGCTGTTGTAAGCGGGGATACTTTTAAGTACTGGCGAGCCCAAAGTTCTCTCGAGTGATTTGTAGTAAAAGAGGGGTGGTTGGAGATACTCGAATCCGTCCCATGTTATTCTCTCCATCGAAACTAGGTGGTGTTGCTCGGTTAGTGCTATGACATAATACCTATTCGACCGACGGTGAATTTCTGATGTCTCGTCCCCTTACCTGTGCTTGCTGCCCGATGGACTGGAATTCTTAATCGAAGCTTTCGAGGATGATTTTTTTTATATATTTCTTCTGTTTTAACTAATTTGCCTACTTCTCGTAGACAAGTCACGTAAGAGATGTTTATTTTAATATGCATTAAACATTTTGTACACAATAATAAAAATCTTTCGATTACAGTGGTTAAAATTTGCAGTTTAAAACGTTCTTTGTAAATAGTGAGAGCAAAGAAAAAGAGACCTTTCAGTTTAATTTCCGGGTTACGTCGGACACGTTTGACTACATGATGACAATAAATGCACTCAGTTCTGTCCTTCTTTAGTGAATCAGCCAATTTGGCAACAGCGTTTGTTTGGTTTGGCTGGAGTGAGAAGAATGATTCTACAACTAATGTGTCAAAAACTTTAAAGCATTTTTTGTAACAGTGGAGCAGTGGACCGAAGCGCAGCTTGCTAATGCTTTAAATGCATTTTATAAAAATGGCAACAGTTACGCAATCGCTCAGCGTGAATTTCAAAGAGAGTTCAAGGTCATCGTAATAGTGTTGTTCCATCAGCCCATGCCATCAAGAACAGGGTACGAAACTTTGAGACCGCTGTTTCGATAGTAAATAAGATGGAAAGGTGGTTATGAGAAAACAGTGCGTACACCCGAGAACATAGCGGCAATGAGAGAGGTCGTTAAACGGAGACCTCGGCGCGCTCTGAACCGTTAGCAGACGTACGGAAGGACGGTGGGCATCTAAAAGACTTTTTTTTTTCTTTTTGCAAAAAAAAAAAGATATATATTTTTTGCAGTTTGAAATTTATTTGCTTTCATGTGTATTATCTGTTCTTGTGTATTTTAAGTAAATAAAGCTAATCATTGACTCGCACCAGCGTTCGAGCAGTAAAATCTCTGAACACTGGTAGTTCCGACCTGGGTTCTTTTCCAGGCGAACGGACTGGCTGCATGGGCGTTTTCGCATTTCCCCATGTGTAACGTAAATTACTAACCAGTTTCCCTTGGAAAGTTCTCCCTGATGGCAACCCTCACCTTAGGCAGATACTTCTCGTGTACGTTGCAATAACACTCTTGATAATATTTTTTAAATCGCCTGATTCACTGCCGCACTCTATGTATTACATCTGACTAATAATGTTAATGTTATGCTGCATGCATAATAAAACTTCAATAAGTTAATGTTAATGTCAAAATGTAGAATTTAATATACATATTAACTGTTCTGTATAACACATTAAATGTTGATTATTGGCATAATTATTTAAATTTAACAGGAAATTAAAATTCTGCCATATTTTATATATATTTTTACCAGGGTACGGTTTTGTAATGGATTGAATGCGCACAGAACCGATGATATCTTGATAGAATTTATTTTTCCAAAAGAAACACTTTACACTTATGGAACTTTCTGCCATGTCGTCTAATTAGGGATGCAAAGGTATCTTTTAGATTTTAACGATGGGGAGTAGCTTCCAGAGTTCTTTGATTGGATAAACTATAAGATTAGATAAAATAAGATTAGTTTTTCTTAATTAGATAAAATACCTTTCTTTTAATCGGAATGTGACTGAAGAGGCACTTCAAACTTCTGAAAATCCGATGCAATTTCATTACCTCTACTATTATGACAGCATCTTGATCAGGAATGAGTATGCTTCAGGCCACTTTTGAAGTAATCACTGAAAACGAGGGTGTATTTGTTGTCATCAGTAGTTTGTGACAGAGGTTCCAGAATATCAAAGGCGATGCGCTCAAATACATTGTAACGTTGCAGTTTCCCCCGGCTGCGGATTTTCGGTCCCGCACAGTCATTCAAGATAGGCAACACTTGCACGTCTGCCCAGCAGAAGTGGTTTCCAAAAGAAGCGCCATCAAACTCTGCAAAGTTTTCATTATTCCGAAGTGGCCTCCTGTTGAACAGCTATGTAATTATTTAAGAACTTCCGGGATCTTGAAAATTTCAGCTGCTATCAGAATGCCTTTCCATCATCCGATTCGAACTTAAGGTACAAGACGCCGTTTCGATCATGGAGATAGTCCCAGAGAACCCATTATTATTTTTTCCTAGGACTATAGATAGAAATGTCCTACCAGGTAGGTTTTCTATTTGAACATTACATCAAGTCAATTATGGGTTTAAGACGGATACTGATCTCATACACCTGGACTCTCTGCATCCACCTGAATATTTGGGCTTCGGGATCCTCGAAATTTAAAAGACAAGTCAACGATGCACGATCTGTGTGGAATCTTCCGTATAGATAATGAAGGAAATGCTCTACGGCTTTAACTATGATGAACAACTCTTTCTTAGTGACACAGTAATTCCTCTTGGGTTAGATAGACATTTGCTCCAGTTGCTACGATATGTTCTTGACCGTTTATTTCTTGGGACGAAACAGCACCAATGCTCTCATTGCTCGCATCCATGCCAAGAGTAAATGGTTTGTCCAGCTGAGGATATGTCAGGATTGTCGCAGATATTAAAGCTTTCTTCAGTTTGTTTAATGCATTCTCCCATTCTTTGACTAACAAGAACTTTTGCTTGCTCTCTATCAGCTTAAGAAGGGTCTGGCGATATAACAAAAGTCTTTCTCAAATGTTTTATAGTAGTTGCAAAGGCCCAGGGAACATCTCAGCTGATTCACAATTTCGAGGCGTCTCCAGTTTTTACTGCCCATACTTCGCGTAGATCCGTATACAAGGAATTCCGCTGCACAATAAAGAGTTTAGATTTACAAAGGATTTGATGAACTTTATAAATGACAGTAGAACAATACCGGGAATTTTGTTTTATGTTTTTAACTGTATTTATGTTCTAATCTGTATTTTAAATTTTTTTTTTTTTGCTTTAATCTTTTAACTGTATTTTTGTTTGTCTGTGTTGGCTGTGGTGCGTTAACCATGAGGCCGATTATTATCGGCCAAGAGGGTTGCAGCGCACTCGTATATTTCATTACCTCACATTATGCCTTCGGCAAAGATGATATGTTCAAGGTAAGTCACTTCTCTGAACAATTTACATTTGGTAGGACTTAACTTGTCTGGCATCCTTCAGTTTCTGTAGCACCTTCCCAACATTTTCCAAATGTTCTTCAAAGTTATTTCCAACGATGGTGATGTCATCCAGGTATTATCAGACAGGCTTCGTAGGGATAACCTCTCAGCACTGTCTCCATGAGGCTTTCGAATGTTGCCGATGCATTACATAGTACCAAAGACATCCCCTTGAACTGCCAAAGTCCTTGGCTGGTAATAAATGTCGCCTTTTCTAGGTCATCAGGGTGTATCTCTAGCTGCCAGTATCCACTCTTTAAATCAAGCATCAAAAATCACTTGCTTCTAGAAAGATTGTCCTGAGTGTCATCTGCTTGAAGTAGAGGGTAACTGTCTTTTTTCGCGATGCTGTTCAAATGACTGTAGACTAAGCAAAATTTAGTTGAACCATCGTTTTTTCTGACGGGGACTATGGTAGAGGCCCAAGGGCTTTTTGAAGGCTCCATACGCATCCCTTTCTTGCATGTCCTTTAGATGTTCTCCTATGCCTTCCTGTTAAGCAATAGGTATACGTATTGGATATTGCTTGATTGGTGAATGATCCTCGGGATAAAATCAATATGTCGCTGAATGGTCTCCAAATTTGATTACTTTTAAAGTTTCTCGCGAAATTTAAGCTGAACCTCAGCCTCAGTGAAGGTTACCTCAGCGTCAAATGGACTTGCCCATGTAACCTTATTTTTCGGGCTAAGTTTCACATTTTCGAGGCATTTCATGCTACATTATACAAGAGATATTACTATTTATATATAATTTCACTAAAATTCTAACATATATAGAAAATTCGTAATAATATTATAAATAATTTAATTTAGTATATTGTAAAGTTATAAGAATGTACTACAAAGCAAGAACAGCCCGTAACTATTTGTAAAAGTTCATGCAAGTTAGTGACAAAATGCGAAAACTTTTTTTAATTTAATTCAAACTTTTGTTTTTCTTCGGAACCTCTTATATACTTTTAAAATAGCATAAGTATCTACCTGCGGCTCTTGAAAATTCTACACTTTAACTTTTGGTTGCGAAAGATATGAAATTTGGGTACCTTGCTCTAGGCATCGTTAGAACAGCAGTGGTAAATGTTACAGCTAATAGATTACGTATGATCCATTATAGAGGCATTAGGTATTTTTTAAACGCAGGAGCGAGGGAAAATGAGCAATGCCTTCGCCGGGACTCGAACCTCGGACCTCTCGAATACGCGCCGAGCTTGTTGACCACTACACCACGAAGGCATGCTAAGAAGGCGGGAGGAATACCTTATACCATAATCCATTCTTTTGGTTTCAGAATTGAAAATACGGATTTCTAAACCGATCAGAAATTTAAACGAACTGAATGTAATTTTACAGTAATATAAAAAGTATTATTAAACCATCCAGAAATTTAAATGGACTGAATATAATTTTATAGTAACTTGAAAAGCATTATTTTCCTATTTTCATAGGCAGAGATTTTCTTTCTTTATTTCTGTTCCAGCCTTTAAACCAAATCATTTGAAATAAAGTATACAACAGGGAATAATAATAATAATAAAATCGTGAACTCATATAGGAACTGTACGAAAATGTTAATAGAATTTTAAAAATAATAAAAATGATGGCATAAAAATGAAATAAATATGAATTAATTTCATTTCGCTTAAATTTCTTTCACAATTTTGATTTAAAATCTACGATTTAACTTCTGTCATATGTAATCAAGAACAATATGAGAATTAAGGAATTTTTTTACCTTTTTAATGTATTTATAATTGACTTAACTGACAAAATATAAAAATTCTGACATTTCCCTGAGTTACAGGAAGTTTGCCCACAGAATGCAAATTTCTTGGAAAACAAATTGTATGCACATATGTATGCCCGTATGTTGATTCAGACATCTATCAGACAGCTGTTTTTATTGTAATTCGCCATACCCTGCTCTTTGTCTTTAAGCTTTTAAAAAGCCAATACATTTTTCCGCAGAAACGGTGTACTATTTTCACCTTTTCTTTAGGTAAGATCAAATTTTAAATTATGGCCTTTAAAATTTTGTTTAGGATTTTTCTTTTTATTTTTGTATTTGTCATATTTGCATTAAAAGTGTTTTCTTCGTTTTTATTTAGATTTGTTTCTTTGTTGGTTAATTAGTTTGCTTTCTTTCTTTGGGTCATATCTTAAAATCAGTTCTCGTACACATATGTATCTACGATTGTAAGTGCACATCTACGACGAAAATTTGGATTTTGTGTTAAAAAGAATCAGAACTGATAACATAGTGCTGTTAAAAAGATATTCAGAATTACAATAAAATACCTCTTTTGTCTTTGAATTTCGAAGTTTAACAATGCTTTCTTCAAGTTTTTAAAATTTAGCTTACAACTGATTACATATTGCAAACTGCATCTTTAAGGAAACGCTTATTATTTTCTTATATAGTTTATATCCATAAAGAAGGAGGTATTTACGCCCCGACTGACTTTTAACTAAAAATAATATAGAAAAAAAATCTGAAAAGTTTCAGATTTTAAATTACGTCCGAAGGAGCGTTTTTTAACGTATTCTGCATGACCTTTATTTATTAAATATCGTGTTCTTCGCACTTAAACCATAAAATACAGCTCAACAGCAATATCGCAAAATAATTTTAAAATGAGCATATCCTTAGAATTTCCGGTACACACTTCCGCGCGCTGGAGATAAAAAGCTTTTTTTGTTGCGTAGAGTGTTGCCATCGCTCACTGTTAAATCGTTTGAGTTTGTTCATCAAAAATTTGTTTAAGTTTTACAAAATATGAAATAAATAATAAAACAAATTGCAAATTTGGGCTTCCAGATCCGCATATTCGGATGGAAACGTACGTTTTTCAAAGTTGGATGGCTCTAGGTACCGTTGTTTTATCACATTTGGAGAAATACACATACATTTATGCAGATTCTTCATTATTTAATTTCTTTAAATATAATACAAAGTGATAACATTTGGTGGCAACAATTTGAAAAGTGATACAGCCGTTTATAGTGGATCAACGCAAAATCGCGAATGGTTAAACAATAGTCCTTCAGGAACAAATCCCCTTTAGACTAACAATGACCTGCTTATTATCATTTCTTCTTTGCAACGGAATAATACTTTAATAGCATTCTTTAGTTCGGAATCATATGATGTATCCGACTACATGGACAGTAATTGAATAATCCAAATATTCGAGAAATCCCATAGCCAGATAATCTTTTGTTACAGATCTAATTCAGCACAGTGGTTAGAGGCTTTCAGGAGAGATAGAAGACACCTAGATGATGGGAAAATCACATAGCAATGTATAGTCGAATATTCTTTCTTAGAGAGGTAGCGACGACACAAAAAAGGACACGAACAGGGTGAGAAAACATGTTTATTATGCTTAGTACAGTTAAAATATTGGGACCTCTCACATTACAGGCTTGATGTGCGTTTCACCTGAATGCACGTATTCTGAACATTAGACTAGTGTGTGGCCAACAAGATCGCCAGATCTCACTTGCATTAACTTCCTCTGTGGATACGCCAAGACACTTTCGTACGAAACCACCGTTAACGGTGCTGAGGAACTTATTGCATGCATCGTGGCAGCTGCATCCGGTATATGCCTGGTATTTTCCAGAAACTTAGATCTTCCATCGCCAGAGATGTGAGACCTGCATCACGGTCCGGGGTCCTAATTTTCCTTCTTTGATGACAATCGTTGCTGTTTTTGTTTTTAGTTTTTGCGGTACTAAGCATGTTTCTCACCCTGTTCGTGTAATTTCTTGTATTTTGTGTTATTACTACCAGGCCAGGAAAGCGTGTATTTATTACTTTGCAAGAGAGGAAAAGTTTTCCTTTATTTATGGTATTTTTACTTCAGCAAACATTTTACAGTTATATAATATATAGAATAGTTTATTTTCATAGAGAAAACCCTAATTGTGACCGTTTCGATAAAGTCACTAATTATTCGTAGTTCTCCTCAGATTCGGTCCCTAATGGAAGGCATGAAATGTTGCGATTTTCGTGATGTGTGTTGAAAAAGGAAGAGGCTAAGTATTTTGCCGCTTGGCGTTATCTCTTCAGGTCCTACATTCTGTTGTCGGGTGCCTACCTAAGTTCTAAAAATGTTGTTACTCCTAAATTTTACTCCTCAGTGCCTCATCTAAATTCTAAAAGTTTTGCCATCTCTAAATTTTGTTACTTGATCTAAATTATAAAATTTTTGCTATCCCTTAATTCTGCCGTCTAGTGTTTCAACACCAGTTTCTCAAACTCTGGTTCCAGGCCTGATACGAAATGAAATCCAGCTTTCCTTAGAAGGCCCTCCACATCAGCATTCCTTCCAACGGCAATGCTTTTGTTCGCCATAATCACTGATTTCGAAGGGAAAGTTTAACTATTAATCATCCGTTAGCCAAAGTTCAAAATAGACTTTTCGAGATAAAATTATCTTCATATCCCTGAATCAAGGGTTCTTAATGGCTTGAAAATTTCCTTCTAAGGAACAATTTCACGATCTAAGAAGGAAATTTTTCAACTCAGATTGATCAAGTAGCAGCTCACGACAAAGAATAGTTAACGCGTGTTTGAACAATCCCAAAAGGGTGGAAATGTTAATTTATTAAATTAGACTTCATGCACAGCAGCAAAATCAGTAAAAACTTTCCCTTAATTATGTTTATTAAATGCAGTAACATAAATAATATTCTGATGTGCAATGAAAAGCAGGAGAATGAAGCAATCGGAATTCAACACCACATAATAATATCATGTGATCACGTTGTTGATATTTCATTTCTCGAATGATCCGTTTTATAAAAAAAGAAACAGCAAGCAATTTCAGTGCAGAAACACATCTATCAATATATATATAAAGAAGAAAATCTGTTAGTTTGTCCTCTAATAACTCAGTCACTACTATAGCTATCGTCACCAAACTTTCTACAATTCTTTTCTGGGTCTTGAAAAACGTCGACGTCCACTTCTCTCCAAAAACAAATAGTTAATATCAGAGATATTAATTAAAAACTATCATTTTCGCCTTCATTTTTCCGAGTGGCCACAGTCTCGCAAGCTGGAGATGAAAATCTGCTTTATTTCGAAAGTTGTTGTTACTGCTCACTTTCAAATCCTAGAGTTTGTTAATAAAAAATTTCTAAGTTTTACGATGAAATAAAAATAGCATTGCCAAACATTAAATACATTATTCCCGATTCCAAAAATTCGTGGGAAGCCATTTCGACAATTCCCATCTTTGTACAACTTTAATCGACCGAAATATTAATTAAAAACACTGAAAGTACTAATTTTCGCACTCATTTTTCCGAGTGGCAACAGTCTGGCACGTTGGATATGGAAATGTATATTTCGAAAAGTGTTGCTACTACTTTGCTTTTCAAATCGTAAAGTTCGTTAATCAAAAATTTGTAAGTTTCACAAAATCTATATATATAAAGAAGAATGTGTGTTTCTTTATTCGTATTATTGATTTCTGATCAATTACGATAAATGTTTTGCCACATTGAATCGATTAGAATTGAATATAGGTGAAATATTGGATGGAACTTGAGTTTTTACTACCACTTTATTAGAAAGACGAAAATTATTAAAAACAGCGTACCATTGTTGCTGATATAATAAGAGAGAATTAGTTTATTTTCTACCGAAACTTTTTCTTTGGGTTCCATATCGCATCAGAATAAATCTTATTTTTGTATGACTATGAATCTTATTTTTTGTATTATTATTACAGAAGGATTTCAGCAGTATCGTTCTCTCTCTGTTGTTAAATGAATTTCTTTCAATATAACTTAACTGACATTGGATACTTCGGCTAGTTTATATAAAATGAATCATTAAACAAGCGCTCGAAGCAAAAAGACAGTCACTGTTTTTGATAGAAAAAATGAAACGCATATGTAAATGTTTTCCATCGAAAAAGAATTTAAAGCAGTGCTTTCATGTCAATCGTGTTATAAACAAAGTTAGGGTACAAAACGATACCAATAAAATTTATTTTAGTTTGTTTCTTTGATTATGGCAACGCACTAAAGGGCTATATAACGCGGATACGAATCAGTTGAAAGCTGCAAACCGCATCTTATGTGGTATCCCGGCGATAGATTTCCAGACTAGACTAAATTGAAAGCTGCAAGCTGGAGTTGAACCAGGTTAGGTTTTGCTTACTTAACACAGTTTCACGCGGCTGGTACACAAAATTAAACACAAGAGCAATTGGACTGTATATTTTTCACTTTTATTTAATTACACTTATTCTAATAATGCGAAACATAGCGAGCCATTCCACACGGCTGTCACAAGCAAAGCTGTATGAAAGTAAATCGTCGGCACTCCCATACTATAACATGACGCCAAATTGCAGCGCCAATCCACTGCAGTGGTGGCGATGTAAACTAAATCTCTTCCCCTCCTCCTCTCCCCTGCAGTGACGTCATGGAGGTTGGAAGTAAGATGGAGAGGCCGCAATGAGTTTTGACACGATTGGATGTAAATATTTTGCAATTGTGTCGTAATTATATATATAAATGTATATATTTTCTATTTGTACAGGATTTCAGAGTCCTAAGTATACGAAAAGAATACATTTTTAAGCAAAGTTTATTGTTATTAACATTAAAATTATGCATTATTTCTTCTCCACTTACAGAGCTTCTACCTAAAATACTTTCTCAAATATGACATGATTTTTTTTAGCTTCTGAGGCATCTTTTAAATGAAAAAAATCGAAGTCAATTTGTAATGAAAGCTCAATTCGGTCCATTTCAAATTAGCGCTCTTTTTATTTTAATAGTGAAATACACTAAATAGTACATAACTTTCTCTGATTATTTCTGAAAGGGAATAAAAAAAAGATTTTTTAAAATATTATTTAAAACTTGTACCTGCGTTATTATAAAATATAGGGGAATAATTCTTTTAATTATCAGATTTTTTTACCTTTAATTTCAAAAATACATATCCTAAAACTCTTCTTTATTACTTCCTTAAGTACGCATCGTCTCAAGGAAACGTGTAGAAATGTATTCCATCAGATTTCGACGAAATCTTACTCTTGCAATCCTTAATCCGCAGTATCGATACGCCATCAGAGAAAATTTTTTTAAAAAATTGGTTCTGAAAAGAGCCTTTTGTAATTAAAAAGTACAAAATTAATAAGTTATAAATAACACAACCAAAGCACGTTAGAAGCTAACAAGATTTCGGTAGAATCAAACAAACAACCAAATCAAAACAACCAATGACTGAAAAGAAAAGGAACATGCGCAGTTTTACTGATTGTGTTTCCACATCGCCACCGCTACGAGCGCTGCTGTTCTTTCGAAGCGCAATTTCTCCCATTGAAGTGTCCACGCTTTACTTACATACAGCTTTGGTCACAAGAACGGAGTTCTCATTCAACACAAGTTTAGTTGCCACACGCAACAAGTATTAAAGAGAAACATTCCAAAACGATAAATTACAGATTAATTACCTTACACTTCCGGTTGGAGCGGAGTGATGAGCCATCCAATAAAAACCAAACGATCTTATTTTATAAGCTCGCAATACTCACATGAACAATAATTATGATTCGAATTCAAAAGTAGTCAAACTAGTCACATTTTGTTGTGTACTGCATTGATAAAAGTTCAAAATTCTGAACTACAGTTTGTGAAGTGTAGATGTTTATGTGACACTGGATCTCAGAGATCATTTATTTCAAGAGACTGTGTGAAGAAATTAGGATTACGAGTGAAAGATAATTCCATTTCTGTGTCTTGTTTAGGAGAATTTAATACTGTGAGTAATGAGGAAGTCGATTTACTTTAATATATAACGTGTCGATACCTTCCGAACTTTTAATATATAATAATTTAATATTTAACGTATTATATATAACGCGGACACGAATCAGTTGAAGGCTGCAAGCTGGAGTTGAACCAGGTTAGGTTTTTCCCAGCGCTCCAGTTAAGTGACATCATTTACAGAATTAGGAGAAACGACGAGAAGATAGAGGATGAGTAAGTGATGTCACACAAAGTCAGTGACGTCAAGGATTTTTAATCCGAAGAAGCAAATCTTATATTACAGTAACCTTGGGGAAAACACAAAAGTGCTCATGCAGCTGGTCCGTTCTCTGGGGTTTGAGCAACTTTACAGCTAAACTTGTAAGGTTTTAGTTAAACTAAATTTGATTTTAATTTGACTCTTTCTATCTGTTCTCATTTCAACTTCCCGTTAGAATAAGCGCGCGTTTCAGCTTTATGCTAATTTGAAGTGCAGCCAAGTAGTATTTAAACGAAAGGCAGGAAGTAACCTTTCAGTGTGAGAGAGCTTTTAGTCTCAGACCACTGTTACTCTATTCAACGTTCGCCTGACTAGCTAGTATTTAAATTCTAAACCGTAGCGCTGTACGTGATTATTTATTGAAGTAATTCCAAGTGCGTCAGTATTAGTTAAATCTTGCTACGCACCATTTAGTTTAGAGGCCAACCTCGCGTTCATAGCTCTGTGAGCAACAACGATTTAATTTCTATTTAGCTTTAGTTTAAATTAATTTGATTATTCATTTTAGACCCAAGTGGCGGTCGTTATTTTCTGTATCACTCCCGAGTTGGGAAGTGGCTGTAAATAATTGTTGTTTAATAAAAGAGGATTTTAAATCCCTTTAAAGTGCAGTTCTTCTACCACTTAATCACAATATTCTACCACAGAACATAGCTGCATTCAGCTCCCTGTTCAAGATCAGGACTCAAGTACTTTCGCGAAGATGCTTGCCAAGAATATGCACAGAACACTCAATCCTGACACTGGCACCCGAAGAAAAATGAGAGGATGGCCTGAAAGACAAGAAGAGGAACCTGAGATACCCGCAGTACCTGTGCAGAACCCTGAGATACCACCTCTTGCCTTAGAAGGATTTGGCTACATTGTACAAACCCTGCGGGCAGCCGTAACGCCAGCGGCAAGTTTTGACGGCAAGTCAGCCGTAATAAATTTCTTGGAAACTCTAGACGCCCATTTCACGTTATATCCAGTTCACGAATTTCAGAAAGTCACTCTTGCCACCAGCGCTTTGAAGGGCCAAGCGCTAAATTGGTTCAAGTGTATTGGTAAGAATCTGTTGGGGGAACCGGGAAGCCCCACATACCCTTACGAAAACTTTAAAAATTCCTTGGTGAAAGCATTTCCTATCGAGCCAGACTTGAGGCGGAACTTTTTAGTCGTTATCGGGAAAAGAAAGAAGATTTGTCGAATTTTATCTTGAGAAAAATTCAAGTTTTCAAGCTTTTGTATGGAAGTCGCCCGGATCCTGAAATTATTCAAAATATACTTCCTAGGCTACTGCCCCAAGTTCAAGATTTCATCGGGCTAAGAAACCCAACGACGTTAGACAAATTATTTGAGCTCACCGTACAATTTGAAAGCCGAAGAACAGCAGACAACGAATGACGTCGCCAATTTGAGCGAAGAAGTCAGTGGAATTCGCCAAGACCCCAGCAGAAGCAAAATCAAAGTTACGGGAACAAGACGAAGCAATGGCCAAAGAAAGAGGTATCTCCTAAATCAAGCGGTGAACGACGAGAATTTAATCGAAAAACGAGCAAAGATGCAGAAGGCAACCAGAATAAGAAGAATTTAAACTAAGATGGATTTCTTCGAGGAAGGTGAAGTCCGAAATAGCGTAAAATCCTTCCACAATTAATTTAAACACCGTGATCGTGAAAAATTTGAGTTTACCGAAGATTGAAGTTTTAATTAACAACATACCGGCGACGGCTCTGTTGGATAGAGCCGTCGCCGTCAAAGTAGTTTAGTCTCGGAGAAATTTTTCAAGAAGCACTTTCGCCGTTACAGAATTTTTAGTGCAAGAGACACGAATGTCATAGCGGCCCAAGGAGAGAAGTGTAGATTCTTAGGGAAAGTACTACTTTTCGTGCGTATCAACGACGAGCAGGTAAAATTTTTATTTTATATTGTGCGAAACCTGTAAACATGTATTATTCTGGGTGTGGATTTTTTTAGATTGGCAGAAGCGAAATTGGATTTTAAAGGGGGAGAATTGACTCTGTCGATGAAACTAGTAGAAATGAAAGTGAGTTTTCAAATTTATTTAGGGATGTACCGGGTTTCACACAGGTTGTAAACCATACAATAGAAACGGGGGACGCTCAGCCAGTAAGTCAAAAGCCATATTGATATGATAAGGTAAAAGAAGAAATAATTGAATACCATATCAAGGAGATGTTGAAAAATAAAATCATCACGCCGATTTCTAGCAGTTATGCTAGCCCAGTAGTTTTATGCAAGAAAAATAATGATTATCCGATTACGCACCCGAAGCGTGGCGTTTTGCGATAGATTATCGCAAGTTAAATTCCGTCACAAAATATCCCGCATATTCTCTGCCGATAATCGAAGAGATAATTCGAAATATTTCCTCTACAAAGTGTATGACTACATTAGATGTTACGAGTGGCTATTTTCAGATTGGGGTAAAACCCGAAGACGTCCCCAAACCCGCCTTCATAACTAAGTCTGGCACGTACGCATTTCTTAGGATGCCTTTTGGTTTCTCCGGCGCGCCAGCAACTTTCCAAAGATGTATGGACATCGTTTTAAGACCGGTCCTTGGTAAAAAAGCATTCATATACTTAGACGATATTATAATTACGAGTAGTAGTCTAGAGCAAGACTTACAAGATTTACGAAAAGTGTTTTTATTGTTAAATGACGCTGGTTTGAAGATTAAATGCGTCCAAATGTAAATTTGCCGCAAAAGAGTTACGTTATTTAGGGTTTAAAATTTCTCAGAATGGAATCGAAACGGATCAGTCCAAGATAATAGCTATTAAAAATTATCCTGTTCCTAAAACAGAAATTAGCGTTGTTTCTTGGTATATGTTTATACTATCGGTCCTTCATTAAAGACTTTGCCAAAATAGCTGAGCCGCTGCTAAAATTGAAAAGAAAGAAAGCTAGGTTTTCGTGGTCAGCAGAAGCCAACTTGGCATTTCAAGAACTGAGAGACGCATTGACTCAAGCTCCCGTCTTAAAATTTCCGGATGGGGATAAAAGATTAGAAATTTCAGCGGACGCTTCAGATTTTGCGATTGGGGCAGTGCTTTATCAAACTGGGCAACCCGTGGCCATTTTCAGTCGAACATTAAATGAAACCCAGAGAAACTATTCGGCCACAGAAAGGAAAACTCTCGCAGTGTTATCAGCAGTGCATAAATTTCGTGTTTTTTTTTCCGAAGTTCTCCAGTAACTGTATATACCGACCACGCTGCGGTCACAAGATTCTACTCTGGGAAACATTTATCACTCAGATTAATAAGATGGGCACTTAAATTACAACTATATAATCTAGTAATTAAACACACGCCGGGAAAAGAAAATGTTGTGGCAGATACTTTAAGCAGAATTAAATTGGATGAAAATGGAAATACAGTTAAAATAGCCATGCTGACATCCAAAGTATTAGATTCTCTTGAAACAGTAGTAGCCGAACTCGGAAAAGATCCAGATTTCAAAAATATATACAATTATTTGGCCGACCCTGAGAATTTCAGTCATCCGGATATTGTGCCGATAAGAAATAGGGCCGCAAATTACGAAATAATTGACGGACTTTTATTTTATACGAAAACGACTAATGAAAACCACGAGTTTAAACCGGTTATCCCAGCTAGCATTAGATTGAATGTATTAGAGGAGTTGCACGATTCGGCCATTTCGGGCCATTTGGGCATACGAAAAACTGTCCAAAGAGTTCGCGAGGCAGTTTTCTTTCCAGAACTGCAAAAGTTTACTAGGGCATATGTCCAGTCGTGCTCAACATGTCAGTTTGATATTTATCTTAATTTCCGCCCGGCCGGGTTCCTAAATAGTGTTAAATCAGAATTCCCAAATCAAATAATAGGCATCGATTTATTGGGACCTTATCCTAGAAGTAAAGTTAACAAAAGCCAATATCTTTTAGTTATAGTGGACCATTTTAGCAAATGGTTAGAGTTGATTCCGTTAAAACGCGCGTCTGCAAAAATTGTAGTAGATTCAATTTTAAATAAGTATATTTTAAAATACGGGGTGCCCCTAAAAGTTATTTCCGACAATGGTCCCCAATTTGTTAGTAATATTTTTGAGGAAATGTGTGCAAAACTGGGCATACGTCACCTAAAGATGGTCCCGTATCGTCCGCAGTCAAACATAGAGGAACGGGTTAATAGAAATGTAGTGAAAGTCATTCGAAGTTACGTTAAGAATTATCACTTTACCTGGGATAGCCATATAAATGAATTTGCATTTGCCTTTAGACACTGCCAAACACGATACTACAGAAAAAACACCCGCTGAACTATTTCTTGGAAGAAAGATTTTGACACCCTTAGATAAACTTTTCTTTGTCCAAGATAGGGCCGAAGAATTTAAAATGAACGATGTTCAAAAATTGATACGGGAAGCAAAAGGAAATGCAGAAATAGCCCAAAGGAAACAACAATTTTATTACGATAAAAAGAGAAGAGAGGTGAATTATAATGTGGGAGATGAAGTTTAAAAAATAAAACATGCTTTATCAAATGCCCCAGAGGAAAAAGTGGAGAAATTTATTCCGCGTTTTGAAGGCCCATTCATTATCGAGAAAATTACACATACTATAGTAGTATTAAGGAGAAACGACGGCGAGAAGATTACTGCGAATGTGGACCAAATTAAGCCCTTTTACAACCGTAATAAAATGGAAATGTTTAAAGATTTTTTCCAGATACGGGGCAACGTACTTCCACGGAAGATGTATCTCAGCGGCAACAACAGGAACCAGCAACAATGGCAACAAAAGGCAGAAAAAGAAAGCCCCCCCCGTCAACAAAGTAGAAGAAACGAAAAACCACAAGTGGAGGTGGATTTAAAAGGAAGAAATCTCAGAATACAAGTTCAACAAGTAACAAAAGACCAAAGCACAATGGGCAAGGCCAACCCAAAGTAGCCAAAAGAGACAGCAGAAACATCAGAAAGGAGCCTGAGAAGCAAGCAGCCTCGGTTGCAGGCTGAGGATCAACGTCCCGAATACAGTAGGAGCCCGGAGCAGCGACGAACGAGGGCCCAGGAGCAAAGGGCCCAACCGAACAATCACCTAAATTCTAAAAATCCCCTTCCTCCCCAGCGCAAGTACCCGAGGATGGAAAGAGGGACATATAAAAGAAAGAGGGATGAGCAACAAGCCGGAAATTGTCAACAACCAAAGTCAAGGACACTGGCCCAATCTACCCAAATTTCAAGGATTGGGCCAAGAAAAAAATGGCTGACTAAAACAAGATAAGAAGTATTTCTTAGTCCAACGTTTAGTTAATTTTCGAGTGTTACTGCAAGTTGCAGGGTATCTTTTTAACTCAAGCGAGGTTGAGTTTTACAACAAGTGGGCGATAAATGATTACTTATCTTGAAAAAATGTTTTTGTTTAAAATTGTAATTCTGCAAAAATTTAAAATTACTTAATGTTTGTAAAGTAGATTCTGAAGCATTGTGAATATATTAGTTTTGTAAAAGCAATGAATCGCTGAAACAAAATGTTAACTAAATGATTTTGTATTATACTTTGTCGAGAATGAAATGTCGGAAAAAGGAAAAACACGGTTTAGTCTATAGACTATTATTTCAGTGTAAATGCGATGTTTCAGAAAAGTACTTTGAGAAAAAGAATAGGAAGCACTTGCTGTAAACTTAGAAATTTAACGTACATATTGTATCTCGTGATTGGTATGCAATTGTTAAGTTTCATAAAATGTAACAAATGGTATTATGCCATCAATGCACGTTAGGTGCAAAGTCAATTTGGAATGAAGCGTTCTTTGTGCAAACTACGAACTGTATGCATGAAAAGTTAAAGTTTCAGTATTTTTAGAATGCAAGTGTAGTAGGCTCTCCACCAAATACACTTAAAGTGATAGACATGAAACTAGTTAGAACCTAAAGTTTAGCTGGTTATAGGGCGTCTTTTGAGGTCTTGTTATGTCAAGTTCTAACTAATGTTATTCGATCGTGGGTGGGAGAGTTGGAACACCCCCGAACAAAAAAACCCGCAATTGCGGTTAGCTTTTCATCCAACACCGGTGGAGGGCATTGGGGGAAGAATTTAATTTTGCTTGAATGATAATGTATGTGTGCGAATTTACATGGGTAAGAAAATGAAGCCTGTTACCTAGAACTTACTGTTATTATCTTACACTAAAATTTCTTTCCTTCCAGATTTTGCTGGAAGGAGTAAGATGTAGACGAAAATAACATAGTACTGAAAACAGATGAAGAGTTATGTATAAATCAAGTTTTCGTCTGTAAATTGGCCAAGAACTATTTTTCTGTAAATGTTGGCCTAAGTTTAGAAGAGTGAAATTTTGAGTATTTCTAGAATTGCAAGTTTCAACATCGTCCGTTTGGACCACAGTAGTTCAACTTTTCGCGCGTTTCAGCTTTATGCTAATTTGAAGGGGAGCCAAGTAGTATTTAAACGAAAGGTAGAAACTTTTGACTGTGAGAGAGCTTTTAGTCTCAAACCACTGTTACTCTATTCAACGTTCGCCTGACTAGCTAGTATTTAAATTCTAAGCCGTAGCGGGGTACGTGATTACTTATTGAAGTAATTCCAAGTGCGTCAGTATTAGTTAAATCTTGCTACGCACCCTTTAGTTTAGAGGCCAACCTCGCGTTCATAGCTCTGTGAGCAACAACGATTTGATTTCTATTTAGCTTTAGTTTAAATTAATTTGATTATTCATTTTAGACCCAAGTGGCGGTCGTTATTTTCTGTATCCCTCCCGAGTTGGGAAGTGGCTGTAAATAATTGTGGTTTAATAAAAGAGGATTTTAAATCCCTTTAAAGTGCAGTTCTTCTACCACTTAATCACAATATTCTACCACAGAACATAGCTGCATTCAGCTCCCTGTTCAAGATCAGGACTCAAGTACTTTCACGAAGATCTTTGCCAAGAGTATGCACAGAACACTCAGTCCTGACAAACTCATTTTGAGTTCTGATTTACAAAATGAACTGCAGCAGCTTTGATTATATTGTTTAAAAGTAATTATGAAACTTTATTGGTTATTACTCATATTTACGATACCCGTACTTTGATATAATCCTGAATCAACAGTACATTTCTCGAAACCCATATGTTTTATATCGAGCAGTAAATCAAAGAAAATGTATCACTAATTAAAACGTAAATAAAACTAATTGAAATGTGAATGATGGAAATCTAGACGAGAAACAAATAAACAAAACGAGCGAAATGCTAAATGAAAAATCTTTTTGTAAATAAGGTACAAATGTAAAAAATCAGTTAAAATTTTATTCTACACATACGTGCATTTAACTTTAAAACAAAATGTTAATACAGTCTTTGAGTGTATAAATGACCCTAACATACGAATTCGTAGAATCAATACGCGCACTTTTCTGTAACTCTTCATCAGATGTAATAAAGGGAAATTCATATAGCGTGGTAAGCAATACTTAATTAATAAAACAAATAAGATAATAAATAAAAAATTAAATTTAGTTTGGTTCATTTTGCATGAACATTGACTTTGTCCTCTAGCGAAGAAAATGATTATTTAGATTAGATAGTTATTTTTTGCATTAAGAGTTTACAGTGTAACGTCTTCAGCTAAAGACCACCTCGAAGTTCTTGGAAGGTGTGTTATTCTGTAACGACATTGCCTGCCTCACAGAAGCTGAACTTGAGTTACAGTCACGTACCACTCACATGTCTTTGTTTCCTCCATAAGGGTTTGAAGGACAGACATTGTGTCGTTTTCTGAAAGATCTGCAATCTGGAATGCTTCCTCCAAAATGCACTTATTGATGAGTGCTTTATTCTTCTTCTCACGGACCACCCGGCTTGAGCTAATCTTAACCAGAGTTTTCTCACGGAATTTTTCCCATGCCTGTCATCATGTCTGCAGAGAATCAGAGGGCTCTCGCCAATCGAGAGACTCTCTGGAAATTTTCCAGCAAATGAAGAGGTAGGAAGTCATCCCGACACGCCCAGGACATCTTGAACAAAACTAGAATCGCAGCAGCAAATCAGTAATAGAATCGCAGCAGCCAAAAATCAGTTAGTCACTCAGTTAGTTACTTAGTTTTAGCTAGTTAGTTAGCTAGGGAGAGAAAACCTTCTTCTTGTAGTTGCAGCTCTGTCAAGAGCAATTTTCGTTCGCTCTGCCAAGAGCAATTCTGCCTTTACTCTATCAAGAGTATTATTTCTCTCTGAGGAGAAATCCTGTCACTGGTAGCCGGGCTGGCCGCTACCTGTATTACGAGTAGTCCGCTCGAAATCATTCAGCTGAGGCAACAACAAGATTTGCTGCATCAAATGACTTCACCCGAACTGCATCCTGCATAAGAAAAAGACCCAAGAACTTTTGCGAATTGTTCACCTAAGAGAACCTGTACATCTATTAACATTGTTTATATTTGTTTCCCTTCTTTCGTTTGGACGAGAAATTAATTTAGTCTTTTACATATAGCCGTTTATAAATAAACGAATGAGTTTAAATACGCTACCGTCTTATTGTGTCAATTCGCTACAACAGCAATATATTGGAATTAAAAACTGTGAAACACGAATTTTATTATTCTTTTTGCAAACTGCTAGGTATTAGACTGCGAAAAAAATATATAAATATTTGGTCTAAAATCTGTAATAAAATCTCATATAACACGACAAACTACATTTATTATTTTTGTTCCATAGATATATTAATTACATTTTTATTTTTAGATTTTAAATTAAGAATAACAGTTCCAGTTTTTAATTTTAATTTATTTGCACTATCATTTCAATATTATTTTTAAAACAATTTTATTTTCCACAAAAATAATTGATGTATATGGATTAACAAACTAAAAAATCTTACAGTTCCTCGTCAGCAATTAGATTTCCTTTTTATAAGAGAAGTGACGTATACTTAATATTTAAAGGGCATCAGTATTAGCGATTTGAAAATTAACCAATCAAAACTTCAAGAAATCATAATTTACCTCTTTTCTTGATATGCGCAGAGTCATGACATCTTAAGAAGCGTTAGAATTATTTTATAATTAAATTCAGAAAAATTCAGTAAATTGCGAAATCTTTCGTCAAAAGCATTTTATATTTTTCCTTAATTCCAAAGTTTTAAAAAAATGACATTGAGATTTGCAGGAAATATCTATCCAAAACTAGTACCGCTATTTTTCACTTCACTAGAATTTAAGATGTAAGATTCCTCGTACAAATCGTTACACAGATAATCTTCCAGTACGTGGACTATTCTCTCTCTTTCTATGCAGCGCATGCAGGCAACAATTTTCTGCAATGTTTGTTGTTGTTGTTGTGACTACTGCACCCGATCGACAGTAACATCTGATCAGGTCTCTGGTATCAGAGCAAGCCCACGAAATTCATTGTGGCAAATGGTCAAGACTACGCCCGTCGTCGGCAAGAACCTTGAGCACTACATAGGACCAAGGCGTAACTGTTACGGAGTGCCTTTGTTAAGTTAATGCAATTACCTCCACATCTTCGTTGCGAGAAGATGAAATGGATCAGAAAAGCTGACAGTACAACTTTGCTCAGTTCCGCCCCCAATTTTGATGAAGAGCACCTCGCAACGCCACAGAGGAGGCTTCCGAACTGAATAAGGCCTGTTCGGTGAAAAATTACTAACCAACAGCTTCCACTGACAAGAAAGGCAGACAGACGAATGTGCTTAATCAGTGGTCATTTGTTGCCTAGTTAGAGAAAGAAGCTAAGACATCTTGTATACAATGCATCGACTAATTCATGTTAGAAGTTGTAACTTAATTTAAAAGACTTATGTCGAAGTAAAATGGCGGTGAAAATGTTATTGGTGAAACCCAATACTGGTAATATGATGCTTAGTCTCGACAATGCCCCATATCTCCCCCAGTCATTATGAAATCGTTTTTGCATTCAATACTTATCAATTTAAACTAGTTTAATTGAGCTTTCAGATTTTTAATGTGATACCAATCAATTTTTGCCTTGACGCTCCTAGTTATTGAATCCCATATAATCCTGATAGATAAACGCTATGTGGTACTTTGCATGACATGCATACGATATACAATAAATACAGTACACCTACATTATACCCAGAGCCGTGCCTATATATTTTTTCACCTGAGGCAAAGCGCTAAATGTGCGCCCCTGTATAAAATGCAAGATTATTTATTTACCTATTTGGAGGGGATAAACAAATAATACTAAATGATGTTTGAAAACATAACATTTTCCAAACACGCGCAATATATACATATATATATATATATGTAATAATAATAAATGCAAGAAAAAGATGGAGCAGCGTCGATGCATAATAGTTATATAAGATAAAGAAACTTGGCAGTCGAGGCGGTTTCAATTCCATTTTTATTTTCCATTTGACGTTCGTGGCCACAATCACTTAGCACTCTAGTCGTGCCTATTCAAGAAAATTTATATTTTGGAAAGCATTGCGACAGAAAGAGCGCACAACGAAATAGCAACCAAGCAGCGGAGAGAGAGAAGATGAAGTGCCTAGTTAGCCAATATACGTATAAGCACACGAAGAAAAAAGTTTTAGTTTGAGTTCAAAGTTTCAGTTCCCAATTATTACGTCATCAGCGCTGCGCAGGTCATGCAAAATGGAATGATCTAGAAATGACGCAATCCAGAGAAGGTTTTACGATTTTTAAAAAAGAGAGAGAGAATTAAAGGGAATTAGGGGTTAGTTTCAATTATAATTTTGATTTATATATTTTTTTATCTTACATATCCCTCTTCAAAGAGAAAAAAGCTTGGCGACAGAAAAGCTTTTTAGAAAAAAGGATTACAGCAGTAGCAAAAGAAAGGAAAATACAATAATGGAAAATAAAATTATGGAATTCAATTCTAAATAATTTTTTAACATAACAAATCTTGTAAATATCATTTTTAACGATAAATGCAAATTGAAAGTCTGCAAGTTCATTTTTCTGTAAAATCACTGAAGGAATGTCCTAATTTTTTCAAGAAATACTAGAGTTCATAGTTCTGTAAAATCCTTGCTTGAATATCATAATCATAATATTTTGCAGTCCTTAGCTTGAAAATCTTTCATAAATATTGGTGTTGCCAATATAAAAACAAAATTTTCTTTTACAGATTCATGAAATTTGAATTAATTATTTAACACTTATAAAATAACCCATATTTTCTTATCTGTACACCAATGTAAAATGAAATTTAGAGCTTAATACATAGTGCGTAACAAAATTCAGTGTAATAACAAAATAAACTTTGATAAAAATGGACAAATCCTCTACGATGCAAATCAGCGTGACATCTTGCTGATGGCTGTGGGATGCTTAAATACAATTACACATAGAAGCCTCCGTTCCTCAATAAAGGTAACTGACCTCTAGTATTGTATAACTGTCAAAGTTTGCATTTATAATTTATGGCCATAAAAATCTTCAAATTAGATGAAGTGAAAAACAAATATACAAAAATTAAAGACATTAAATTCTACACTGCCCTACAATAATAATATGGACCATATAATTTTGTGAACATAAAATAAGAAAATAAATTTCATAATTATATCTGCTTAGGAAAAGCTTTTAAAACTTTTTAAATATAAAAATTTCAAACACATCCATTAACATTACAAAATCGCAAAACAAAATTCAAAATTTTATAATGTAATTAAATTTTTATTTGAAACATCATTTGAATTAATATACTATTATTATCGAAATTTCTAATTTACTAAAACTAAGGACTTTTATAATTTTACTTTATTATTTAATATTATTGTCTTATCATTGTTTAACTTAGATGTTTAATTCTAAATTATATCTTTAGTTATAAATTATAAGTTTAATTGTCAAATTCTATAATTAAGGATTTTCCTAAATATATGAGAAAGAGCAGGAGTATAATAGGGATAGCTAAAGCCTGTACGCTATGTCCTGTATGTTCCGTCTCTTTTCTCATACTTTTTTTGCTTCACTAATACATTAATGCTTTGCTCTCCCGGCCTCTTGTTTTGAGGAGGGGGGGGGGAGATGTAAAATAGAAAAAGAAAAAGATGTGCTCTACGCGAATAGCAAACCCTCATTAACTTTCCGCGATTCCAAGGTCTTCCTCTTAGTCCAGTACTTTCCAGAACTCTCTCACCTGTTATGTAACCACTGCTATAAATAGCTCTAGGCGTCATTTTTCGTCAGATTGCTTTCTGCTATTCCGTGCTCTACAAACGCTTTGCTCTGTCTCTTCGTTTTTCCTTTGTTAAAAATATTTATGACATCGAGTACTAAATTTACTAGCATTACTATTCAAATTATTATCGAATATGTGATCTTCGTGTAAAGAAAAATGAGCTGTCATTTTAATCGAATAAAGATGTGGAGTTCTTAAAATTAAATTCGTCTGTCGTCAGTCTGCAGCCTTTCCACTCGCTACGAAAACATACCGACTCTCGACTGCAAATATCTCATATATATATATATACATTATTGCATATATATACATATAATCGTACATATAGAACAAATTAACTATATATATATATATATATTATTCTCATTAAAAGTAACTGTTTCAAGTGAAAATACAATAACTCTTACAGTACTATGTATATTCCATAAAGTGAAACCTATATAATGAATAACCATTTTGAAATGAAAAGATTAAGAATGTGTTTTTTGGAAAATGGCAAATAATATTAAGTAGTATAACTAAAACATCTGCTCAAAACTTTATGTCATAAACTTTTCAAGCGTATTTATAATTTAATTTTTCTTGCTTTTAAAGAAGCAAAATCATCAATACTTTTTTTTCAAAATCTATTTGATTACTTAACTCATGTTCTGTACAGAGAATGGCCATGTTTGAAAGGTTTCCTTGGCCTAGTGAAGATAGTTATAAGATAAAAGAATTTAACTGTGCTTGCTAGGCAACGCTAGCTTTATAGAAAATTGTGAAGTTCGGGTTGTTATGAAACGAAAAATCAGCAACTTTAATATAAGCTATAGTTTCGTTATATAAAGTTTGCAATGTTGTTTCGCCACAGTTATGTTATTAATGCATCAAAATCCATTACAATTCTTAATTAAAATTACTAATCCTGTGTACATTGCAGTATTAATGAAACCTGTTAGTACCTGTTAATACTATAGTTATTACACTGAAACCATTTCGCATTTCTAAAATTATATGAACATGTTTCCGTCATCGGTTGAAATTCTCTTAAGTGCAACGAATTTTAGAGTTCTTTCATTTCTTGGTTTTTTTAACCTTTAATGCAGTTGTACAAACAGTTCTTTTCGGTATGAGGCCCACCAGCGGCCGAGCGGTAAAGACGCTGAACACTGGTAGTTCGGTCCAAAGTTCGAATCCCGCGAACGGGCTGGCTGCATGGGCGTTTTCGTGGTTTTCCCCATGTGTAACGTGTATACGAGCCAGTTTCCCTTAGAAAGTCCTCCACGAAGGCATCCCTCCCTTTAGGCAGATAGCCCTCGTGTGCTTTGCCATAATTGAATAACCTAACCTAACCTAACCTTTTCGGTATGTTAAGTAAAATTGCGACTTTCATTTTAAGTACTTAAAGAGATATTTTTGATTGCGGAAATTTTTTATTTTGTTTAATCCAATTATAATGTTTATTTTGTTTTAATTATTAATTTGTTTAATCCTTCAGCATCTGCTTCAGAAATAACTTTAAATGGAACAATCCATATAGTTCCCGCACAACATGAGTGTGAATGCGAACCAAAAACTTCAATTCATGCGCCTCGTTTATTGGAAAATTTTATACAAAAAAAAAGTTGAATAACTAATAATGTGGTACATTTCATTTTCAATCACCCTTGTTCATTCCTAGAATTCTATTCCAGAAGACGTTTATGAAATTGCAAATCTCAGCAATTATGTCGCCGTCTATTTCCCTTAGTGGTCTTCGGCAAGTTTGTTATGACTAAATAAAGAGCTTAAGTCAAACTAATCAGAGATGCAAAGAACAACTAATGTCGGCAGTATAATATTTTCTATGAAAGTTTAGTCTATGCAATTCATTACAGAAAGTGTAATTAGTTCCTTAAAGCTACTTTCAATAACAAATTTTAAGGTTAGAAAATATTATATACACACTACTGTGAAAGCTCATGGCTTTTGAGAATAAATTAATGTTAGTTTTTCATTTTCTTTTTTTAGCTGGGTTGTTTATAACACAAAATTCTTTTAATATTTCCTTATGTTTTCCGAAATTAAAAGTTATAAAATCAAAACTTTTAAAAATAAATTTCTGAATTTTTGATCAAGTAGCTAATTTGGCGTCCCTTCTATTTGTTCACCTGAGACAAATGCCTCACCCTCGTCCCGGCCCTGCATATATACGTACAGCTGCAATGTACGTTCAGTATGAGCTTCTGGCCAACAATATGCAATTAAAATGCAGGACACATACAACATACTAAATACTTGCAATTCGCAATATACATGCAATATATGCATACAATATACACATAACGTATAAATAGCTCTTGATACATAATCAAGATCATAAGATCTATACAGTATACAGTATTAAAAAAGATAAAACACTTACTGTATATATATGTACAAATGCATTTTTCGTTCAGTGTGGTCTTTTAGCTAACAATATACAATTATAATACAAAACACATACAATATACTGCATACACTCTTCGCAGTATACGTACACTGTAGACAAACCATATACGCTTAAATACTTATTGATGCATAAACCTAATTATTATGATGTATAGAATGACGTGCGCACAATATACAATATTCAGTATGTTTCAGTAGACTACAATACACCTACTATATACAATGTACACACTCATAGTTGCAGTGTACTTTCAGTACGCGCTTCTGGTTAACAATATGCAGTTAAAATACAAAACATATACAATTTACTAAACGCTTGCAATTCGCGATATACGTGCAATATACACATAACATATACAGTTAAATACCTACACATACATGAAATCTACTCATTACGCTGTATAGAATGACATGCATAAATATAAAACACTATAAAAATATAAAACCTTTACTACATAATAAAATATAAAACGCTTACTACATACCATATGTGTAAGTACAAATGCAATTTTCGTTCAATGAGGGCTTTTAATTAATTCGGTGGGACGGGTTCAAATGTCTTCCCCCCTCTGCCCCTGCCATCAACCTCTCGATAGGACTTTCTTACTTAGAGTGCCTCCATGCCGCACATGCAGGATACATTTACAAGCATGCATGACTTCTCCGGGATTTGAGCCCGGGTCCTTCGATACGGCGATCGGCGTCGCTAACCACTATTCCGGTTGGGCGGCTCTTAAATGTTTTCTAGACACAATGCGTCGTTAAAGAGGAATTCGTACAACGGTTAATAAAAATAAGCTTCCGTGAGAAGGTCACAGGTAGTCTACCTTCCGTATTGTTGGATTACTGCAGAGACTTCTCAATTCTCTGCTGCATATTTAATCATATTGAATATACTTGTAATAATTTTCTTTTATGACTTCTCAAATACAGCTCTACTTAAGCATACATGAAATGCAAACATTTGCTCATATGTCACTAAAGCTTTTGAGATCTGTACTTAGAAATTGCATGGGATAACAAAACAAGAAATTTAAATCATTAAATAATTATAGAAAAACATTTGCTGTTACTTAGGAGAGTTGTTAAGACCAAAGAAAAACTGGCCATTATTTCTAAAATTACACAAGGAGAAATCCTGAAGGTGTACAATCAGGCAAAACTGAACTCAGAATAAGCATTTCCGTTGTCTAGAATTGAACCCAGAATACAACTACTAATGCATTGAGGTAAACTTTTATGTATGTAGGAGCTCGTGTATATTACATGATACAAAAATAGTAATTCCTAAATGTTAATAAAACTTAAAAAACTCTTTTATATTCAGATGCCATTTCCTACTAAAATTATATCTATCTCACATTTTATCTTATATTTCCTTTATGTAACCTCGAAATTTTCTTGAAATGCTTGATAAGCCAAAAATATTTGAATATTAATTATATTTTTATTGCTTTAACCTTTTATTCTCTACAGGTAGCTTTCCAGAAAATGAAATCATTTCAAATGTTTTTCATCATATGTGGAAATTTGCTTTCCATTTTATGCTTTGGAACATCGATTTGTTGTATGCCAGTACCTGTGATAATCACAAAACTAGGAGTGATTATTGGAACTAATATTGACATCAACGGAATATCAATAAATCAATATTTAGGTATTCCATATGCAAAACCACCTATAGATAAATTGCGCTTCAAAAAGCCGGAGAAGATTGAAGGATGGATAGCACCTCTCAGTGCCACAAAGCAGCCACCAGCTTGCATTCAGTACACACCCGGTCCATTTCCGTCGTATGATGACAAACCTGGAAAAAGTGAAGATTGCTTATATCTCAACATTTGGACACCATCTAATGCCAGCAATAAAAATACAAAAGCTGTCTTCTATTGGATTTATGGTGGTGGATTTTCACTTGGATCTATACGCAAGGAACTCTATAGTGGAGAAGTAATGTCTGCTATAGGAGATGTAATTGTAGTCACAGTCAATTATCGCTTGGGACCCTTCGGATTTCTGTTTTCTGACAGCAGCGATGCTCCAGGAAATGTTGGTAAGGCACTTGATTTAACATTTTACTTTCATTTCACGATGTAAGAAAGCAAAATAATTTTCTCCTGTTTCTCCAATTAGAGTCAACTTTAATCTGTATTAGGATAGTTTGAGTCAAGATTAGGGTACCTTGAGTATATTAGGATACCCAGAGTCGAAGTTTATCTTCATTGTAGTATTATAAATAAATATTCGGCTTTAGGAGTGCTTACAATATAAATTTCGTAATTTTTCACGGTTACATACTTCAATTTTAACGAAGTGCATGCGGCAGTGCCAGTGAGTAAGCAGTGTATCATTAAATACAAGCATATTAATTAATCTATTATTGTAAAATACGTAAACCTTCATTAAAATAAAATGTTATATATTTTGCACGAAAGTGAGAGCAATATGAGATACTTTTCTGCATATATAATCCTTCTGAGTTATTTAATAGTATTGTAATGTATTTCTCCCGCTTTATTAGCATGCCTTTGTGGTGTAATGGTCAAGCACACGTATTCGAATTTCTTAATAAAAACCTAAATGACCATCCAGTAAATCTAGAAAAGATTTTCTGTACAGTTACGCAAACAATTGGATATTCTTGTCTTGCAAACATTTCTCATAATTTTACATCATATTATGAAGCAAATTTTCTATAAATATTGCAATTTTTAATTCTGAAGTATGTTTATTAAAAGAGGAGTTATCCTGCTCAGGCGTTTGGTAATTAAATTAGCGGCTTTTTGAGTAACTGTAAAACTTTGAAAATCAGCCAAATGCTTCTAACTTTAACCAATATTTATCACTTTTAATCAATGTTTCCAATTTTCTACTTTCCTGTATTTCCCCATACACCTTGTCCATAAAAGTCCTGCCGTCCAACCGAGATAATAGTTAGCGACGCTGACTGCCGTACCCAAGGACCCTGGTTGGAATCCCGGAGAAGGTATGGGTGTTTGTAAATGTATAAAGTCAGTGCGACATGAAGGCACTCAAAACATGCGACGAGCCGAAAGTTCTCTCGAGAGGCTGTACGTAGGGGGCACTCTGCTCAGGGATCTCTTGGTAATTGTAATAGTAAGCTGGTGTGTTACGCTGTAAAGGGTAAAATTATATTTTAAATTATCTCTCTTCGTAAGAATAAAATTTATGTTTTACTAACAAGCTCATCTGTTACTTCGTTAAATACTGCTTCAAAAACGTCACAGTCTTATAATAATCTCCACACTTTTACTATTCATAAATTCCTCACTGTCTAAGTATAATAAACATGGTTAAAATTTGTAAAACGTATTTACTGATAGAATTATTCTGCTTCTAAATCCACTCTGTAAAACTGGTAAATGTTTTGAATTATCTAGATATTGATTATTCTAATGCTGACCTTAAAAATACTCTACTAACCTCCATGTTTGAGAAATATATTAGTAAAATGTCAGTTTATGGAAATTACTTCATGGGAAAAAGTCATTTCTAAGCTTAGAAAGTACAGTATAATATCGCGATAGGTCTATTGTAATTTCTCATAATTAATTATACAAGCAACATAAAATACAACATATACATTAAGTAGAAAAATAAAGTTTAGGAGTAAATACTATAAGTGACTGTGACCGAGAATTGGTCACCGAACTTGAGCTGTCGTGAAAGTTTAAAACTGATCGTTTTTCATTGGTTCATCCAAACGAAGTTTAAATTCAACTTTACCTTTTAATATGAAATACAAACTTCCGTTTATTCTTGTAGCATCTGCCGCAACTATGAAAGAGATTCGTAAAGAAAAATATTTGTCTATCTCAATTCTGTGTAAAACTGGGTCTCATTAATTTGTTAATTAAAGCTATGAATAAAAACGAAGTTGGTTCTAAAAGTAAGTTTTCGATACAATTAACTATAGCTCCTTAGTTCACTTAAAATTAGTGCTTGATGGTGAAAAAAAAATTTCACATTTGGATTTAGCAGTGTAAGTTCCATAAGATGCAAGCGCCAGTGCATCAGCCACTAAAAGCAAATAGGTGCAACAGCCACTAAAAGCACCTTACACGTCAATTAGAGTTGAAAATAATAAAATATATGTTTTGAGTTATATATATGTATATGATTGCCATTAGTAATAACTATAATTGATTGTTTATATTTCATTTAACATAGACATAAAGTATAACATGTCCTGCAGTATATTAGCAAATAATAATAATAAATTAGCTAATTCCCAAGCTCATACTGAAAAATTTCCAAACCTTTATAAGATTCTTAAAAATCTTTAATATCTCCTACTATTCTGATTATAGTTTTTTTCTAGGAATATGGGATATTCTTACCGGATTAGAGTGGGTTAAAGAGAACATAGAAGCCTTTGGGGGCGATATCAGCAGAATTACAATTGCTGGAGAGAGTGCTGGATCTATAGCTGTAGGACTGCTGTCAGTATCTCCTTTAGCTCGTGGACTTTATACAAGACAGATCATGGAAAGTGGCACGCCAGCATACACAGCTGCTGATAATAACACTCAGAACCTGAACCGAAGTCAACTGTTAGCAGAACTAGTCGGATGTGCGAATGAAACTTACACAATTCAGCTTTACCCAAAAAACATTGTCGAATGCTTAAGAGGTAGAGTATAATAACTTTCTGAATAATTATGTAAGTAATAACATCAATATTTGGTAAGTTTAAGTTAGGTTATTTGAACATGACAAAGCACACTAAAGTTACCTGCCTGGGAGGAGGAATGTCTTCGTGAAGGATTTTCCAAGGGAAAGTAGATCTAGTCTTGTTACACATAGTATCATGGAAACAAACCATGTAGACAACCCGTTCACCTGGGATCGAACTCCCAGCATTTAGCTCTCTTAAGCTCTCAGCGGCTGGTGGGTCTCATGTTTGGTAAGTCGTTTTTAAATATTCATACTGCAGAGTATGATGATAATGATATTTTTTTATTCACAGATTATATGAATACCTTTGCAATAAGATCAAATATAAGGTAAATAATAAAAAGATATTTCTTTAGCAAAAACATAAGCAATGGAGAAAATCAAAAGCAAAAAAATAAAATAAAAGTTAGTCAAAAATAGAAAGAAAAAGAAATGCAAAATTAACAGCCAGAATGTGTGTAAACTAAAAAAATCTGATGTAGACTCCCCATGACTTCCTTCTACGATCTATTAAATTATACATATTTTTTGCTCCAATTCATTTAAATTTACTTTCTTGATTATTACAACTTAATTGTCTGATCCTTCAGGGAGAGTTGAAAATGACATCAAAAACTGCAAATTTTGAAATCAAATATCCCGGCTAGTTTTTCCATATGAGAGTCAAACTTCTCATAATTTTATTTTTTCATAATGAGTGTAAAAATGTGTTTATACTTTCAGCACATTTATATTTTTAAGAAAGTATAAGCACAGGCCAAGCATAGACCTTCCGGTTCCTGTGCTTATACTTTCATACAAGTGTAAGCACAGGAACCGGAAGGCTGCATTAAAAGTTAAATTTCGTTAATTGTCGAATTTTTTTCCCGCTCACATTGCCAAAACATGAATATTTTCATCTGTAATTTGGTATATGACTACAACCAACGAAAATTAGCTCGAATGCGAAAGTCCAGGTAAAGACTTAAAAGGTAGGAAAATGGTGGGTGTCTATATATATGTAATAAAAAACTGCAATATACATACTGTAGAATACAGAAGGTTGAGTCCGTAAGGAAAAGCAAGAATTTTGCTAGCGTAGAATGCTGAAATGCCGATCCACAATGAATAGAAAACTGGCAGCCTATGCAGATTAAAGCTTCATTTTATTACAGTAAGCATGTTGCGACCACAAACAACTTGCCACATTATTTGTGTCTATTTCAAAATGTTTACATTTTTTATAACTTTGCAGTAAAAAGGAAGCAGTAGAGAGCAGTCCATCTAGACCGAGGAGTAGCAAGTGAGTGCGTTATGATCGGAATTAAATCCTAATTCAGACTGAGTTAGTTTTGGTTCCCAGTGCATTTCAATTGGATAATTAATACTGCTGTAAAATTATTATTGGTTCTTTGAGTTCCATTTACATCAACAGAATTATGTAAGATCATATGCTGTGGATTAGTTTCGAAATCACGCAGTGCAAACAGAAATTACTGTTTTTATAATAGAGAAGGGAAATTAATTTACGATGCTAAATTCAATTATAATTTCTTTTCATATATTCTTTATTTTTCTTATATATATATATATAACAATCAAATTACGTACTTAAAATTTGAAGGTCGAATCTATTTTCTCCGGGTAACATTACAAACTGGTAGAAGGCAAATTAAAGAAAATCACAAAAACGGAATCATAAAATGTACACTTCAAGGAGAAAAATCACTTAAAATACAGAAAATTTGCACAAAACGAAACCAAAAATAATAAATTTTAATCTCCTCTGTTTAATGCTTCAAACAGAACTTTTCAAGGGAAAAGTGTTTTGAAGCCTTAAAGCAAGCTGATTTATGAGCGTCGAAAAGATGTTTTGTTCCTCTGTATCATTTGAAACTCAAAGCCACCTTTCATATATTCACCTTTCATATAAAAAAAATTTTTACATGTATTCGTACTCATACAGGACAAATATTTATATACAAACCCAAAAAAGTTAAAAAAATCTGAAGAAACCTAAAAAGGCTAGAAGCATATATAGATAAATTTAATAAATTTAATACAGTATTATAATCTCATTTATATAAAGCAAATTAAACTCATTAATTATTCCTGCGAGCTAATTTTCAATATCATTAAATTCAGAAACATAAGCAAATAAAGTGCAAGCAAGTAAATACAAGCGAAACTAATTTAACTTAAAAAAATTTATCTTAAATCCTACAATTTATCTTCCAAACTTTTAAAATTTTTTAAATAAATTTTAATTTGCATAAAGTGAATAATTGTTGAGCAGCTAGGAGACAGATCCTTTCAAGGGGAAGTTGCCCCAAAACTTCACTCTTCAATTACCCAATTCGTGTTTCATCATCTATAGGTACGGGTTAAAAATACACAAAACCAAAAGTAGTTTAAATTTAATATAGAGGAACCTGCCAGACATTTAGAAAACAAATCCACTATAGGAAAAAAATTATTATAAATTAAAAGTACACAGTTAAAACAATGTAGAATCGCAAACCTATATAGGTATTTCCCCGACACGAATTATGCATGCAAACCAAAATAAACTAAAACACGCACACACACACACACATATATACTTTGGTACTGCCAATTACAAGCCGATCTATTATAAAATTTAGCTTTCTGAATTACCTCTTGTAGTGCAGTTTTAACAATATTATTCTAAATGAAGTTTCGTTGATGAAGATTTTGCGCAGAGATCTTAAATTATAGCAATCTGAAAGTGCTAAATTTCGTTCTCCATTCTCATAAATTATGCTTCAAAGCTAATTAACTCTACTTGAATGAGAAAAGCAGAGTCAAAACTTAGGTTAAAGTTATAAAAGTAAATAAATATTATATTCTCCAGATTCCTTAAAGGATACTACATTCATTCATGAGTATAATTTCCAGAAAAAAATTTAAAATATAAGAGTAAAACTTAAATTTCAGTTTTTTTACTACAGTTTAGAATCTTTCATTTGGTCAGGGGGAGAAACTTGCTTCTTTAACTGCTTACATATTACTTCCTTCACCTATTATTTTTTTTCCCTTAAAATATTATATTCTACCAACTTTGTCGAAATATTTCGTGGATGCAAACCTTAGAAGTTAATGGAAGTAGCTCTCCAGTACTACCTGCAGCCTTTTGAGTATTCTTGTACAGCATATAGCTTTAATAAAAGATTTTTAAAACATAAAAGAGACAGAGAATACTCTGTATTTTCTGTAGCTTCGAGGTAGCTGAAATATCACTTTTTGATCAAATTACGTAATAAACCATCTTTCTACTGTTAATCTGTGTTAGAAAATCTTTTAGATAACTCTTTAACATTTGGACCTGAGTTATCTACTTTTGCCAAACTGAGAATTTCTTTGGGAACTTCTGTTGAACATCCAATGCATAGCTGATATCTTTCCAGGTCTGATGTTCCTTTCACGAAGTTTACAAACCACTGGTTATATGATAGTTTGTTTATAATAATACCATAGCTGCGGAGGTCATAACAGTTGCAGGAGTCTTTAGCTGTACTTTTCGATAGTGGAACTTTGTGGAACTTGTAAAATTGATAATGCCTAAAAGTCTACTAATTTCTCACGTTAATCCTTAAATAAATTTTTACAAGTAAGCTATTGTAGCTCAATGTATATTCCTTTATAGCTTACTTTACGGCCAGCCCTGCGTCTTATTAAGTAACTACTAATCGAGCGATTTTTACTCGGAATTTGTATTACGAAAACAGGTAGCAATTTCACTTTTAAAACTGTAAATAGTTATAACCGTACGGAAGATTGAATGTGTCAGTTTTTTTTAAAATGCTTTTGGGTATAATTTATAATGTTGGATTTGACTGCATCATTACTCATATGAAACTTATATTCATGCAGGTATCGATGCAATGGAACTGATTAAGACAGAGGCTACTTTGGATCCATATTCTAACAGACGCTTCGTACCGCAGTTTGGTGACGAATTGCTTCCAAAGAACCCTCGAGAATCAATAATAAATGGTGACTTTCAAAGTAACGAAATTCTAATTGGAAATACACGTGATGAAGGATCTTCTCAGGTGAGTTCATCAGGATAAGTTATAAGGTATTTCTCCCGCCTTCTTCGCATGCCTTCGTGGTGTAGTGGTCTGCATGCTCGACGCGTAACCGAGAGGTCCGTGGTTCGATTCCCGGCGAAGGCGTTGCTCATTTTTCATCTCTCTCGCTTCGAAATAACCTAATGTCTCTACAACTGGCGCCCGAACTAAAAAGGTGGTGGATGATGATTCTCCCCCACCAGGACTTGGCGATTGGGCCCCCAAAACCCCAGTCGCCCTTTAAAAGGGGGAGTATATAAGGTATTTCTCCCGCCTTCTTCGCATGCCTTCGTGGTGTAGTGGTCTGCATGCTCGACGCGTAACCGAGAGGTCCGTGGTTCGATTCCCGGCGAAGGCGTTGCTCACTTTTCATCTCTTTCGCTTCGAAATAACCTAATGTCTCTACAAAGTTTTCAAATATTATAAGTGGACCGTGCTCTTGAATTGAAAAAACTGGATTTTTATTTTGTTGAAAGCAACGAAATGGACTCATACAGTAAAATACATACTGAACCCTAGATGTATGAATTGTACTTTGGCTCCTATATGATTACTGCCTATAAAAAAATCCTGTAAATTCACTTATCCACAAAATAAGGAGATAATAATAATCCACCCATAATCACACTGTAAGGATTATTACAAATAGTTTATAAGCAAAACCTTTTATTATTAATATTTTAGACAACGAACTTCTGCTGAATTTTAAATAGAATTTAAAGTAGAGTAAGCAACATCTTCAGTAATTCGGGGATAGAATACTTATTTCCTGATCGAAATATTCTCATCGCATTTCAGATAAAAGTAAGTCTTCGAACTGAAATCCAAGCAAAATAGAACCATGGGACAGTCCGATACTATCACCGAAATTTTAATAAAGGGTACTTTTATAATTTTGCTGTTAGCAGGTTAAAACTGCTATGCCGTCCCTAAGCTATGGTTATTCTTCTGCTTTAATTAATTTATTTATTTTCATGGTGAATATTTAGGTTAATAATAAATAAGAACACAATTTCACATATATTAAATACTAGCTGTACCCGCCCGGCGTTGCCCGTGCATTTAGAAAATGCAGATAAGTGAATAGCGCAGGAATAGTAGTGTAGGACATGTAGACTGTCTCTCTCTCTTCCGCCCCCCCACACACACAACATTCCCCGTCGATAAAAAGGAACAATATATCCTAACCATGAGCCATCTGTTAAAAAATTAGTTTAAATGAGAACAGACCTCATATTAGCACATGCTAGGAAACCGTAGTCATGTGGTTATAATCATTGGTCTGAAGTTTAAAGAAAAGTAAAACATAAAAAATTCAAAATCAAAGATAGGAAAGAGTTGAAAGGGAAAGATAGAGAGTACAGTACAGAAAAAATAAAAAGTAACGAAAACATGGATGAAATAAAACATCCTGCTTACAGGAAATTTGGAGTTGAGAACCAATTAAATTTTTAATTTAAGTGTAAGTTAAACTTAGATGACAATGAATTAGAAGAGGAGAGTGTTTGTGTATGTTTGTGGAGCTCGGGCTGGGGTCGCAAGGGCCCCTGACCGATTAATGTCTGTTGGTACTGCAGCACTGGGAAGCAGCACCATTCGGATTATTGCTCATGCTCTCAAGAGAGCACTAAACAATAACATCATCATTTAAAGCATGACAGTCAGAGTTAGTTTGGGAGAGTGGAGAGTGGCAATAATTTTTCTTTAGATTGTCCTTTTCGTTAGAGAGCCTCGGGATAAACTATATTTAATGTTCTTCCATTCGGAGCTAAGATGTGTAGATTATCGGCATTACCAACTCTTGAACAACCCACGTACAGTTGACCATGGGAGAAACACGGCTTACGGAGGTCGAGCCCTACAACTTTGAGAGATTGTCCTTGTGCCTTATTAATGCTCATCGCGAAACTCAAACGAACAGGGAATTGTAGACGCTTAAACTGAAACGGGAGATCGGAAGGGATTATAGGAATTCTTGAAATAAACACATCTTCGCCTGCAGCATGTCCGGTCATGATGGTGGAATTGTTATAAATCGATTTAATAAGTTGAAAATAAATGATAGCAACAAATCACAATAATAGCAACACAATAATGCAAATTAAGAAACAAAAACTGAAGAACAAAAACTTTATAAAAAATAATTTTTTT